>JAODUJ010180712.1:0-10750 GCA_027564615.1 Psolus chitonoides
GTGTTTACAAGCAGCGTCACACACACACACACACACACACACACATACAAGCATGACTACATAGATTCCATTTTTGCCAGCAAGGATTTAAAAATTTCTTGTTGAAATGCACAAAATAATAACTATAACTAATTGGAACTAGATCAAAAACAATGGAGGGAGGTTTGGCAATATTAGATTTACCACTAGTAGCCTACACTTGTCGGGTGTGACAGGGACACCAAACAAACAACATAGGCAATCATGATAATTTAGTATCCAGTTCTTCAATTCCAACCTTCAAATTACAAAAAAACTGCTCCCAGTCACACCTGACAAAGCCAACATAAATTATAAGTTGTGACTTTCTAATTCCTTGCAAAAATGCACAATGTTAATAACTGTACTGACATGACTTGAATTATAAAGAATAAGGGAAGGTTTGGCCAAGGAACAATACATAAACTACTATTTACAGCAGTAACGATTGTCCGGTATGACAAGGACACCGAACAAATAAAATATATAAATTCACTCTCGGATATTTTTTTGTCTTTTCCACTTTCTGATTATTGTCCACAGCTTTAAATGTTTATATTACCCATCTTGGATATTTAGTATAATTACTTCAGTTCCAAAACAGTTATAATAGCTCAATAGTTTTTCTTTAATGTCGGACGTGACATGGTTGAAATTGGGACACCATTTTTTCTTTGAACTAGATAATAGACAATATATTGTGTGGTGGGGGAAAAGGCAAGTGATGTTTACTATGCTCACACATGCTATTACGAATAGCATCATTGAGGCGATATGAAAGAGTGATAATTTTATGAATTTGTGCGCGATGTGACAGGAAACTTGGGACACCAAACACGACATGTGACTTTCAATGGATGCTGTTATTTCAGTTATCGTGGTATTCGTTCAGGTTAGGCACTTCACATGTTCAGTAGAGGTTATCAGTAGTAGGATGTAAGAATTGGAGTTTAAAATGGTAACACAGGAAATTGAGGCCTTGTAACAAATTCGGTAGTCAGATGTGACAGGCGGGACACGAAGCGTCACGTCCGACATGCCAAATTTGAAATGGGTGCATTTCGTCAAACATTGTTCCTTAATCTTGAAACTTACACTGTTTGTCTGGCTGGTCCTAATATTCCATCAGACAAACTTTAGGCAATGCAGAACTGGAAACAAAATACAATAACTGAACATAATTTCCCACAACTCTTATTGATAAATCACCGGGACACCAAATACATTTTGGATGATAAAAATATAAATGAGAGACCTATGACAATTGAACTTCCAGACATCACAGTAGGTAATAACACATGGAATATGAAACACTTTCCATAAAAGAAATCATTGCCTGTCTCAGTTTTAGCCATGCTCCTATATGCATCAAGTGTTGGACGTGACCGGGACACCGTGGACCCCTAATTTATGGATACACCTAATTCTAACTTGTTGTAAATAAGTATTCTGACTTAACCCATGATATATGCTCTTCCCCTCGCAGATTCATGCTCTGCTATGTTCTGTCTAGAAGGCGGGGCTCATGAATGATGGACGTGAAGGAGCTTCCGGCTTTACTGTTTTTCTACGACGTCCTCTACGGCTGAGTTAGTAAATTTTGACAGAGTAATTCGCCCCAGGGGCGATCTTATATATTGTTATAAGTGATATTATGAGGTAGGTATCGGGGCTCGTAGATTCCGTAACCAGTGCTGTTTGGGGGGAAACACTGTAACTAGAAGTGGACCCATAGCTAGTACACACCGTACTATTTCAGGCAAGGAGTTGCAAAGCCCGTTGACTTTCTTGTTCAATCCATTTATTTATTTTTCCAGATCAAACTATTCTCAGTGACTATGTGGCATCGGCTGACATATCAACAAAGGGTGGCGTACTGGAGATTCCAAATACGGGTGTTAAACTTGAAATACCACCAGGTGCTCTGAAGAGACATCAATATATTGAAATTAGAATTGTATTGGAGGTCTTTCATGATGAGGATGACAGATCGACTTTTGCCAGTAATTCATCTACGATTGTAGACCTTCTCCCAAACAATATCAGGTTTAACCGTGCTGTTAAATTAACATTGCCACATTGTTGAAGAAGGGTGTTGATTTCAGGGCAACGGTTTTCAAGAGTCACCATAAAGAAGGTTGGTATTGGTAATATTACTTGCAATTAGGTAACATGTTTTAGGAATCACTTACTGTAGCTTGTTAAAAACCGGAACATTGAAACCTTTGAAATGTGGACGAATGTTACATTTAATTCGCAGGAATGTACGTGCATGTAATCCTTGTTTTCTGGAGTGGTCGGAACTCCATGGTGATCAGATTTCGAATTCTACATACAAATTAGTTTGCAATAATATGCATTTATGTGTGATGCGATACACGATACCTACTGTTACTTTATTGTATATGTAAACTAGTCAGTCACTATTTACTACACTGGCACTGAAGCTCTTATGAGTCATTAGAGGTAAACCATGCTCCTGAAATGTCACTCTCCCCCATCGAAAAATGTTGGACCCATACAAAAATAAATAAAACCATTGATAGACGGACGGATTGATTACATAGTGTATTTGTTTTACATAGGGTAACTTTTTAAACAATGTATGCCTCTTTACTCGTTTAACACATTCAAAACCGTTGGGCTCTGCACAAACGTCACTAACACATTACAACGCAAATTACATCATTCGTGGCAGTTTAGTCAAATCAGTACCAAAAATTACATTCAAATAGAAGAACACAATACCATGTTTCAGAAGATAATAATTCAATGATCTGTCTGAAAGCACTTTAACTTGTTAACACTTTGTTTTTTATCAATTTAGAGCTGCATATACAGTCGGGGTCGAGATATATATGTAGGCCTATAACCTAGCATTCGTAGACCTAAATGTTGACTCATTTGCAGTAGATAAAAAATATCCAGGCATTACTCTGTATCAAAATACATGCTATGAAATTCCAGATCATCACTATCATCATCGTCATTAGTGATCACTCAAGCTAGAGTAAGATGTTCTTCAATCAAGAATCACAGTGGACACGCGGGTGCCTGGACAGGCCAGTCGTGAAGCACATTCTGCCGTAATGAGGGCACTTGTCCACCGGAGAAAGGTTTACTGAATTGAAAACTGTTCTTTATTTTTTCTTAGTAGTTTGTTTCAATAGTTGTCAATGTCCAGCATTAGGTTGTTTGCGCCAGGTAGACCTATTCAATTGCTAAGTTCTTGAATCCTTTGTGTTGACTTCATTTTTGTTGTCCTTCCTCCAACTGAGGTAAGAGAATTTGAAATAGAACACGGTAACCAGGCATACGAATAACAGGACCTGTTCATCCCATATGGTTAAGAAATACCATGGACTTGATGCTTGCTATCTTTGCTGTAATGTCCAGTAATGTGGGTCTTTTCGAAGCAACTTGGATGATTTCTTTCAAGGATTTTGATGTGACGCCTGTAAGTTGTCCAGGTCTCACTAGCATTTAAACAAATAGGAAGTATGACAGCTTTGTAGACCATAAGTTTGGTATCCGTGCGAATGTCCTGTTTTTAAAGGCTCTATATCTCATATGAGAGAAATCCGCACTGCACAGCCTAAGTGATGTATTTAAACATAACTATTAGCCTGTATTTATAGATGACTGCCAAGATACATGAAATGTTTAATGCTTTCTGAAAACAATCATTAATATATAGGCAAGGAGCTTGATTTGTATATTGAGGAGAAATGTAGTGTTGTACTGATGGCACAATGAGACCCAAGATTGCATAGGCACTTGTGAAGCCGCTCAATATTGCTTGAAGGTCTTCCTCAGAATGTGCAGAAACCACAGCATCTTCGGCATACTGATGATGGAGCTTACTTTTTGCTTTCAGTCCACTCAGCCGGAACATAATATGTAGATGATTTCAACACCAATGGGTAGCTTGCCCTCAGTATAGGTGTAAAATTACAGAATTAATTATTGGGAACAGGGTTGTAGAAATACCACATCGTTGTGTCACAGCTACTGATGAGATCGGAACCTACCTACCGGTTTGAAACGCATCTAGCAATAGCACACTAGCTATGGCTTGTTATCACATGTATTTAAATGTCAACATTTATACCCCAATTTGGTCTTTGATATTCTGTTTAAACTCGCATATTACCTTTGCAAGTTCTTTAAATTAAATCACCATTTGCGTTACCACGCAAGCTTTTACTGTTACCATTACCTACAACATATCATTGTAGTGAATACGTCACTGAGTACTGGAGAGGTTACCACTATTTGTTTTAGGTATACTCTGATATTCTTGACTTGAGTGGACATGGGTGTCATGCTGTCATGTAACAGTATCAAGCTAGTATCAGCCACATAACTTGAAAGTAAACTGTATCAAAGCCTTTCTTAGATCAATGAAAGCCATGTAGTGAGGTTGATTCTGCTCCCGACATTTCCCCGTTGTCTGGCGGTAAAGTTCATGTCACCTGTACCACCCCTAAGTGATCTAAAGTCACACTGGGTTAGAGGCTGTTTACAAGGATACAAGCAATAGCAAAAAAGTAGATTCCGATATGGTTCCCACAATCACCCTTGTCACCTCTCTTGAACAGAGTAACAATCACAGCATCCCTGAAATCAGCAGGTACCTCTTATTTTTGCCAGATCTTGTTAACAAGCAGTACTAATTCTCGAGAGAGTAATGGGCCTCTGTATATGAAAATCTCAGCAGGCCTTCATCTGAACCAGCTACTTTGTTGTTCTTCATCTGATTTGATGGCCTTGAGTACCTCTGACTGTTGATTCAGCTGGTAACTCGGGTCGATAGGCCTTTGGGGTGTCTGGTCTACGGCAACATCACTAACAGTTGAATTCCGCTTCAGAGGTCCTGAAAATGCTCCCTCCCCTTGAGTCGTTGTCTTGATCACCATCTTCTGAACATAGAGGCTTCAGTCTATGACTGGTTATCTACATGGCTTTGTAGCATTGAAGACGGTTTTTGAATCACTATTGTCAGCCAGATGTTAGACTTCTTGTGCTTTCCTGACCAACCACCCATTTTTAAGGAATCTGGATCTTTTCTAGACATTTACTTTGATATATGCTCCTTCCCCCTTTTTTTGAACTTCCTGATATCATTCTGCCTAGATTGGAATTTTCCTTTTCACATTGATCAAGAGCTCAATCCCACTATCATTCTCATCAAACCAGACTTGATTGTTTTTTTGGCTCGCATGCGGAGCAATTTGCGAGTCTGTATGTCCGTCCGGCCGTCCGCATAAAATGTTAAAGTTTTTCCTGTGCCCCTATATGGTCAAGGTATGGCTACCAA
Organism: Psolus chitonoides; assembly: GCA_027564615.1. Lineage (NCBI taxonomy): Eukaryota > Metazoa > Echinodermata > Holothuroidea > Dendrochirotida > Psolidae > Psolus > Psolus chitonoides. Next base: position 5,339 of record JAODUJ010180712.1, read on the forward strand.
GTGAACAGAATGCACATACTATGTAAGAATTTCCAATTTCAACCAATTTCGGGTGAAAAAATGCAGTTTTTGGCTCAAAATTGAAAACTTGACATTTTATATCGAGTTAGAAATTCATGACAGACATTTGAATTTGTATTTGTGTGACAGGATCGTGATTTAAAACATGGAATGATCAGTCACATGTTGAGTCTTTTTTATGTCCAGTCAATCAACTAACAGCTCTAAATATTCATCTGTTCCAGGATTAGTCACATCATTCACTTGTGTGTTTTTCCTTACTTCCTAGCCAATCAACTAACAGCTTTCTTGCACCGGAGTCTATCACTATCACCCAACCCACCCAGTTGGGACAATATTTATGTTAGGTTAGGGAAAAGTCATGCTTTGAAGTATTTGTTAGGTTAGGTTTTGCAAAACGAAACTATTTAAACTTATGTTAATATATTCCGTTAGGTTAGGATTTGCAGAATGCTACATAGCATGATATTCTGTAGAAAATATGATGCTTTGAACAATAGTAAGTTGTCCCAATTGGCTGCCCAACCAAACACAGATCTGAATGTTCATCTGTCTCGGGATTGGTCAAATGTTTGTTTTGTTCTTACTTCTAACCAGCTATCTAACCAGACACAGATTTGAATATTCATAGGTCTCAGGATTGGTCACATGTTTGTTTGTTTTTCTTATTTCCTAGCCAATCAACTAACAGCCCTCTTGCACCAGAGTCTTTCAGCCAACCAGACACAGATCTGAATATTCATCTCTCACAGGATTGGTCACATGTTGATTCAGTGGTTATTAATGTGGAGCCTTGGTGTCTGGTTGCTAACGAGACTGATTTGGACCTCACCATTACTGATGCAGGGGGTGTAAATTCTCACATTCCACGAGGCACCATTATTGCACCTCCAAAAATTCAGGTAATGGTTATTCATTCGTACAATTTTTTGTATCATTTTCCATGTTATTATTTATTACGTAAATATTCACTTCATTTATTATGCAAAGTTTCTGTCTATCCACCGGTCTTGAAAACATTCATACTTTTATTGCCATGGTACTTGACATACTCAAACTGTATGAAAAATGTGTACACTCCATAATGCTAGTAGTACAAGACTACACTGAAACACAATAACATATCCGACATATAAAGTATGCGACTCTGTGGCCAAGTATGCTACTGCATGGCCAAGTATGCTATTGCATGGCCAAGTATGTAACTACATGGTCGAGTATGCTATTGCATGGCCATGTATATGACTGTGTGTGGCCAAGTATGCTACTGTGTGGCCAAGTATGCTATTGCATGACCAAGTATGCTACTGCATGGCCAATTATGCTACTGCTTTTCCAAGTATGCAACTGTGTGGCCAAGTATGCGACTGTTCGACCAAGTGTGTGACTGTGTGGCCATGTATGTGACTGTGTGGCCAGGTATGTGACTGTGTGGCCAGGTATGCAACTGTGTGGCCAAGTATGCGACTGTGTGGCCAAGTGGTTAGAGCATAGGCCTTACAGGCGCGAGTTCCGGTGTCCGGGTCAAAGACTTGAAAATTGGTACCTACTGCTATTTGTGTGCTGGCTGCTCAACATTGAACAATGGGAGTAGTGGCAGACGGGTGTGGCACTATAGTAATCCAACTTGAAGAGTTGTACAGTATCATCCCATACTATACCATTGAGCAATGGAGTAGGGACAAATAGGCATGGTGGAACTCGTGAGGATTTTACCTGTGCACTAGTACTCCAACTTAGGAGTGTTGCACAGTACCATACCATGTCATAGCATTGAGCAATGGAGTATAGGGACAAAAAGGGTGTGGGAACCAAAATGATCTTACCTGTGTGCTGGACTCCCAACTCAGGAGTGTTGTACAGTATCATACTGTAACATAGCATCAAACAATGGAGTAGGGCAAACAGTTGTGGGACCCAAGAGGATCTTACCTGTGTGCTAGTACTCCAACTCTGGAGTGTTGTACAGTCACATACCATAGCATTGAACGATAGAGATGGGAAAGAGGGGATGGAAACCAAAAGAATCTTAACTGTGCGATAGTACTCCAACTCTGGAGTGTTGTACAGTATCATACCATAGCATTGAACGATGGAGAAGGGACAACAGGGCATGGGAACCAAAAGAATCACAACTGTGCACTAGTACTCCAACTCTGGAGTGTTGTACAGTATCATACTATAGCATTGAACATTGGAGCAGGGACAAACAGATGTTTGACCCAAGAGGATCATATCTGTGTGCTAGTACTCCAACTCAGGAGTGTTGCAGAGTATCATACCATAACATATCATTAAACAATGGAGCAGGGACAAACAGATGTGGGATCCAAAGGGATCTTACCTGTGTGCTAGTACTCCAACTCGGGAGTGTTGTACAGTGTCATACCATAACATAGCATTAAACAATGGAGTATAGGGACAAACAGATGGGGGATTCAAGGGGATCTTACCTGTGTGCTAGTACTCCAACTCAGGAGTGTTGTACAGTATCATACCACAACATTAAACAATGGCGCAAGGACAAGCAGGCATATGACTTGAGGGGATCTTACCAGTGCACCCGTACTCCAACTTAGGAGTGTTGAACAGTATCATACCATATCATAGCATTGAACAATGGGAGTAGGGATAAAGGGGCCTGAGACTGGTGAAGATCTTACCTGTGTGCTAGAACTCCAACTCAGGAGTGTTGTACAGCATCATACTATAGCATTGAACAATGGAGTAGGGACAAACGGGCGTGGACCCAAGAGGATCTTACCTGTGTGCTAGTACTCCGACTCAGGAATGTTGCAGAGTATCATACCATAACATAGCATTGAACAATTGAGCAGGAAAAACTGGTGTGTGACTTGAGGGGATCTTACCAGTGCACTAGTACTCCAACCTAGGAGTGCTGTACAGTATCAAACCATAGCATAGCATTGAACAATGGGAGTAGGGATAAAGGGGCCTGGGAATCGTGAGGATCTCACCTGTGAATGAGGAACTCCAACTTGGGAGTGTTTGACAGTATCATACCACACCATGCTTCCATCGTGTGTGCTTCCTGTTCAGCATTGAACAGTGGAGTAGGGACAAACGGGCATGGGCCTCATGAGGATCTTACCAGTGCACTATACTCCAACTTAGGAGTGTTGTACAGTGTCGAACCATATCATAGCATTGAACAGTGGAGTGGGTACAAATGGGTGTGCGACTCGTGAGGATCTTACCAGTGTACTATGCTCCAACTTAGGAGTGTTGTACAGTGTCAAACCATATCATAGCATTGAACAGTGGAGTAGGAACAAATGGGCATGGGACTCGTGAGGATCTTACCAGTGCACTATGCTCCAACTTAGGAGTGTTGTACAGTGTCAAACCATATCATAGCATTGAACAGTGGAGTGGGTACAAATGGGTGTGCGACTCGTGAGTATCCTACTGTGCACTAGAACTCCAACGGAGGAGTGTTGCACAGGATCTCACCATGCCATACTGTCATTAATGATAATGTAGTTTAAGGTCTTGTATCACGTGGTAGTGTTATCACACCACCGTACATTTTCAACCCTGGTCATAGGTAACTTGTCAAACCCACACTGACGTTCACATTTCAGACTGTTCGCTCCTGACGCACTATTCAGTGTGTCACTTTATCGTGTCTCCTGGGGGGCTAAAAGCAGCCATAATACTGCACAACGCTACATGTACAAGTTACCTCGCAGGTAACTCGCAGGTAAGAAGAGGAGTAGTGGAGGTAAAGTGCCTTGCCCGAGGACACAGCAGAAAGCTGAGCGGTCCTGAGGGGGATCAAACTCGCAATCTTATGATCTGTAGTCCGGAGCTTGACCGACTGAGCTTACCACCCATGCACATCTTAATGCAATATAATCTTGAATTCATGTGTTGAATTTATCCCAGCTTTTGTGTGTGCTTTGAGTGTGTTCAATTTCAATGTATTATTCTTCATTTTCAGGGACGATTCTGCCTTTCAGTATGCCACATGGGAAAGGAAGGATCGTCTCAAATGATATCTTTGGAAGAAGAGAAAATCTCCCCGTATATGAGACCGAACCAAATGAAAGAAAAGCACTTATTCATTGACAGCTATGTGACCATGGTGATTCCATTCACAGTAGAGGGGTCAGAAACACTGGAAGTAAGTGACAATGTTGCTTATGATTACCTTGAACTGTTAAAGGAGCTGGATGAGACAGCTATGTCACCATTGTGATTCTATTCACAGCAGAGAGTTAAGAAACACTTGAAGTAAGTGACAATGTTGCTTAAGATTACTTTGAACTGTTAAAGGAGCTGGATGAGACAGCTATGTTGTGACCATATGGTGATTCCATTTACAGCAGAGAGTAAGAAACACAGGAAGTAAGTGGCAATGTTGCTTATAATTACCATGAACTGTTATTGGAGCTGGATGAGACAGCTATGTGACCATGGTGATTCCATTCACAGTAGAGGGGTCAGATACACTGGAAGTTCTTCAAGTTGCTCAAGTTTTCAACTGGATACACCCATTCATGCACTTGAACCAGGGATAAACTATCAATCTATCTGATCAGATCATGGATGAGCACTGGCGATAGCTCGCGTTCTCTTCTCGAATAGTGCTCAGAGTGTGACGTGGCAGGCGTACGCCAATCCTGCTCCTGAGACCGACATTTAACGTCCCCATCCGATGGACGTGACTGAAACCCTCAGCATTCAGCCACTTTCCTAAATGCTGTGAGAGGCTGGTGGACTACTCAACAACAACTGCAGTACAGTCCTTTTTGAACTTTTTATGTCACCAAGTGAAATCGATCCCGGGACCTAAGTGGTGGCAATGTTGCTTATAATTACTTTGAACTGTTAAAGGAACAGGATGAGACAGCTATGTTGTGACCATGGTGATTCCATTCACAGTAGAGGGGTCAGAAACACTGGAAGTTTTTCAAGTTTTCAACTGGATACGCCCATTCAGGCACTTGAACCAGGGATAAACTATCAATCTATCTGATCAGATCATGGCTGAGCACCGGCGATAGCTCGCCTTCTCTTCTCGAATAGTGTGCAGAGTGTAACAAGGAAGGCTTACGCCAATCCTGCTCCCGGGACCGACATTTAACGTCCCCATCCGGTGGACGTGAGTGAAACCCCTCAGCATTTAGCCACTTTCCTAAATGCTGTGAGAGGCTGGTGGGACAACTCAACAACAACTGCAGTAGCCTACAGCCTTTTTCGAGCATTCAACCATGTAAATATAGAGTACCGTGACATAAGGTATAGTTTGTTTATTTGCTACGAACGAGTGGGGAGAGCAGTGAAGTTTATATGCGGGCTGTTTTATGATTTATGCAAGGACAATTCCAGGTTCGTCCGCCACTGGTCCTTTAAAAGGTCAACTTG
>JAODUJ010180823.1:0-16353 GCA_027564615.1 Psolus chitonoides
ACATCATATATGTTCCAACCATGTATGGTTACCTCGGTCACTGAACATTATTCGCTAATATCGTCCTATATACGCCACAAGTTGACCTCGTAGCCCTAAGTGCCCTGTCTTCTATGCGGAACGGGTCACGTGTTAAGTGGGCACTCTATGGTCCCCCCCATAGATTTTTCAAGTCAGTGACATGTTTGTACACCTCCCATCGTCCGCCCTGCCTAAATTGGTCCTGAAATGATACTTGAGCACATGCGAACATGATTCCCCCCTCCCTAGAATTCACTACATGTTTTTGGAAGAGATCACCAGAGGTCAATAGAGGTCAAACACTGAAAATGTTGTAATCCTGTTAAGTTAACCATGACTGGTCGCATTGAGTTGGACTAATAATCCGAGGATTGCTAGTTCGATCCCTGGTCTCGACCACTGCATTTGTGTCCTTAGAACAGGCACTTCATCCCAAATGCCTCTTTGACCCGGGTGCTTAAATGGGTACCTGCGCAAGGACACTTAGCATGTGCACTGGTTTGCCAGCTAGTGTAATTCAGTACGGAGAGATTTGGAATGGAAAGAGCACACCTGTGCGGGTTTGGAAGGTTCCAGTGACTAGGGGAAATATCTGTGACGCGCATTAAGACCATTATCTGTGAAATGTGCTTTATAAATTAGAGAATAATGAACAGATGGGTGGGCCTTTGTTGCAGAATTAAGATGACGTCATAAGCATCTGGTCAACGTCATAATAGTAGGTCAATGCGGACCGAGACGTAGTCGAGGTCCACTGGCCTTCTATTATGCCGCGAGACCGGTCTTGATTCGGAAAGGCCCAAGCATCGGGTCAACGTCATAATAGAAGGTCAATGCAGACTGAGACGTAGTCGAGGTCTGCTAGCCTTCTATTATGACGTCAGACCGGTCTTAATTCGAAAAGGCCCAAGCATCTGGTCAACGTCATAATAGAAGGTCAATGCGGACTGAGACGTAGTCGAGGTCCGCTAGCCTTCTATTATGACGTCGGACCAGTCTTAATTCAAAAATGCCCAAGCATCCTGTCAACGTCATAATAGAAGGTCAATGCGGACTGAGACGAAGTCGAGGTCCGCTAGCCTTCTATTATGACGTCAAACCGGTCTTAATTCGAAAAGGCCCAGGCATCTGGTCAACGTCATAATAGAAGGTCAATGCGGACTGAGACGTAATCGAGGTCCGCTAGCCTTCTATTATGACGTCAGACTGGTCCTAATTCGAAAAGGCCCAAGCATCTGGTCAAAGTCGTAATAGAAGGTCAATGCGGACTGAGACGTAATAGAGGTCCGCTAGCCTTCTATTATGACGTCAGACGGTCTTAAATTGAAAAGGCCCAAGCATCTGGTCAACGTCATAATAGAAGGTCAATGCGGACTGAGACGTAGTCGAGGTCCGCTGGCCTTCTATTATGACGTCAGACCGGTCTTAATTCGAAAAGGCCCAATTGAGCATCTGGTCAAAGTCATAATAGAAGGTCAATGCGGACTGAGACGTAATAGAGGTCCGCTAGCCTTCTATTATGACGTCAGACGGTCTTAATTCGAAAAGGCCCAAGCATCTGGTCAACGTCATAATAGAAGGGCAATGCGGACTGAGACGTAGTCGAGGTCCGCTGGCCCTCTATTATGACGTCAGACCGGTCGAAAAGGCCCAAGCATCTGGTCATTGAGGATGAGGGTTGGTCTTGTTATTTACTGTTCTGATATTTTGAAATGAACATGTGAGAAATAGACTGGGAGTTTGTTTTTTCGTTAATTTCTCAATAGGTTTTTGTTTTCAATGGATAGTATAAATAAAAACAGCACAAAAAAAAGAAGAGAGTGGGCGGGGACGCGAGACATGTTTTATCTTGTTTACTCGGCGCATAATAATTTCTTCTTCGTTTTCATCAGGTAACCTTAACCAGTGTAGAGCTAGTGATATAGCCATTGCAGTGGTGTCCTGTAGACAGGACGTCTGCGGCAAGCAGTCTGCCCCCAGATCTCAGTGTTCGTCTCTTGCGTTTGCTGCACATGCTTGCGAGGACTATCCATTTGATATAACAAATCTCCCTGCGTTTGTGCCATTTGATAGTGGACTCTGGAGAAGTGGAGGATGTGGTGAGTACATAGTGTTCATCCCTTTCAAAGCAAAACTCTGAGATTATGAAAAGCCGTAATATATATTTTCATCGGGCCATATATGGACAAGATCTACCGTTTCAAGCCGATTTCCTCGCAAAAATGGAGATGTTGTTGAAATTTGGTATTTTTTGTGACTTTTAGCTTGTGAGCATGCCTAGTCGACCTTGCCTGGTTGGATCAAGTTCATATGGGGAATATACATACCATGATCCCTATTGTTTTTGGGAGAGGTCATCTGAGGTCAAACTCTGAAAATCTTGTGAACACGCTAAGTCGATCATGCCTGGTTGGATCAAGTTCAAATTCGGTGTGTAGCTTTTTCATAATGAGTACAAGAACCATATTGATTTTGGTGTTGGAGTTCATTTTTTGTCAAGAATGAAAATTTTGATACGGACCATGTCTATTGTTCCCAACAATGAGTACATGAACCCTATTATTTTTAGGAGAGGTCAGAGGTCGTCTGAAGTCAACAGAGGTCAAACTCTGAAAACCTTGTCAAAACACATGCATGATCAGATCAAGATCAAATTTCATGTGTGTGTTTCTCATAATGAATACAGGGACCCCATTGATTTTGGTAGAAGTCAGAAGGTAAGCCGAGGTCAGCGAAGGTGGGACACTGAAAACCATGCATAATTTATTTGATTATTTACAGTGCCTAGTGATTTTCATACCATGCTTTCAGCCATTTTACAATCAAGGAATCACTAATCCTTTTGGATTTCTGGTTTTTAAACTGATTATGTCATACTAAACAAACAGGACCAGATCAGAAATTAACAAATTGAATAAGATTTTTGTTAGCTAACTTTACAATGATTTTAAGATATAGCTAATTTAATCAAATACTGCAAGGAGTCCTAATAAGAACCGTTCTTGTTATCCCTGCAGAGATTGACTGCCCAAGCTCGAGTACATACAATAAGATCGCCTCGGCGTGCCCAAGGACTTGCTTCGATTTGCAGAATGCTGATGGCCGCTCATGTACAGAAGCACCACGAGAGGGCTGCACGTGTCCGGACGGATATTACTGGAGTGGCAACGTGTGTGTGTTACCTGAGAACTGTGGCTGTCTCACTGAGGGGGTCTATTTCCAGGTATATTAATTGGGGTTCAAGTCCCAGTCATGTTGTGTGGCATAATGGTTAATGCTCAGTTCTTGTGATCCAAGGATCGCGGGTTCAAGTCCCAGCAACTATGTGTGGCATAATATCCAATGCTCAATTCTTGTGATTCAAGCATCGGGGGTTCGAGTCCCAACCACATTTTGTGGCATGATGGTTAATGCTCAATTCTTGTTATCCAAGGATCAGGTGTTCGAGTACCAGCCACGATGTATGACATAATGGTTAATGCTCGATTCGTTATCCAAGGATCGGGGGTTTTGCGTCCAGCCACATTGCGTGGCGTAATGAATAACTGCTCAATTCTTGTTATCCAAGGATTGAGGGTTCAACTCGGCCACGTGGTTAATGCTCAATTCTTTTTATCCAAGGATTGAGGGTTCAACTCAGCCACGTTCTGTGGCTTAATGGTTAATGCTCAATTCTTGTGATCCAAGCATCGGGGGTTCAAAACCCAGCCATGTTGTGTGGCATCATGCTCAATTCCTGGGATCAGGGTATTGAATCCCAGCCATGTTGGTGGCATAATTAATGATCAATAATCAATCCTTGTGATCCAAGGATCGGGGGTTCAAGTTCCAGCCACGTTGTGTGGCATAATGGTGAATGCATAATTCCTGTGATCCAAGGATCGGGAGAATGTGGCTGGGGGTCAAGGCTCAATTCCTGTGATCCAAGCATCGGGGGTTGGAATCCCAGCCACGTTCGTCATGTGGTGTAATGGTTAATGCTCAATTCTTGTGATCCAAGGATCGAGGTTTTAGTCGCAGCCACGTTGTGTTGCGTAATCAGGGGTGTGAGGCTTTAATTTTAATACGGAATTCTTGTTTTTTTTTTAGGATCGAATGAATTTGTACTGAAAAAAGAGGATAAAAGTAGAGGGAAATTTGATCACGGAAAATAGAAAAATCGGGCTGCACATGCATGCATGCCTGTCAAAATAGCGATGCAAACTTCAATATGCAATCATGGTCTCTGTATATATTGTAGTGTACCATGTAAATTGAATGATATGTGCCGCAAATGCCAATATCCTCTCAACATCTCCCTCCGTATTGTACTATACGATGTGATATGGCGAAATTGCTACAACTGTCTAACTTCGTCTAAAACTGTGAGTGCTGTGATGTTAGGCTAGCTTCAAATCAGAATAGACGAAACAGCACGCTTCAACAAAACTACTATCGTCCTGTGTGATAAGCGTTCAATGGGACAATTAATTTTTGTGTAACTGCGGGTGATGCAGTCCCTTTTTTCATTGGACAGATATAAAATAGGTGAAAGGCGAAAATTCGCGGGAGAAATGACCGAGAAGTGCTATTTGTGATCGCGTTTGAAAGTAAGATTGTCCTTAGTCAGGACCTGCAACATTAGAATACTGTGTACATCATATGTGTAGGCTAGTAAGGCTACACATTAGACTATGTAAACTTATTCATTGGACAAATGTAATGGAGGTGAACGGCAGAAATTAGAATAAGAAACGCATGAGAATCATGCAATCATCTAGGCCCCCTATATAATCACGTTCGAAAGTAAGATTGTCCCTACTAGTGAGGACTAGGCTACATGGTAACTATGTGGCACTGGTAGCCTAACGTTAAGATACTGTGTACATATAAGTTTAGGCTAACATAATGAAAAATTATCACAAAAATTGTATTTTGTGGTGCATGAGCATGCTCCAGGTAATGAAATTGATAGCACCATTTTGCATCTCAGCTCCCTTCTGAGAGCTAAAGGGGAGGGGACCCCTTTTAACCCCTTCCCCAGGACGGCCTTCACTCCTACGTTGCTAATATTCCCAGTTATTTTTTTTAGCATCGCTTACATCCCTGCATGATGAATGGTTAATGCTCAATTCTTGTGATCCAAGGATTGAGGTCCAAGTCCCATGTTGTGTGGCATAATATTTAATGCTCAATTCTTGTGATCCAAGTTTGTTGGTTCGAGTCCCGCCACGTTGTGTGGCATAATGGTTAATGCTCAATTCTTGTGATCCAAGCATCAGGGGTTAGTCCCGCCACGTTGTGTGGCATGATAGTTAATGCTCAATTCTTGTGATCCAAGCATCAGGGGTTAGTCCCGCCACGTTGTGTGGCATGATGGTTAATGCTCAATTCTTGTGATCCAAGCATCAGGGGTTAGTCCCGCCACGTTGTGTGGCATAATGGTTAATGCTCAATTCTTGTGATCCAAGCATCAGGGGTTAGTCCTGCCACGTTGTGTGGCATAATGGTTAATGCTCAATTCTTGTGATCCAAGCATCAGGGGTTAGAGTTCCGCCACGTTGTGTGGCATGATGGTTAATGCTCAATTCTTGTGATCCAAGCATCAGGGGTTAGAGTCCCGCCACGTTGTGTGGCATGATGGTCAATTCCCGTGATATCCAAGCATTGAGGGTAGTCCCAACCAAATTCCTCGTGTGCTGTATTGGTTATTGCTCAATTCTTGTGATCCAAGGATCGAGGTTTGAGTCGCATAGTTATTTTTTCGAGCCTTACTCACATCCCTGCATGATGAATGGTAAATGCTAAATTGTTTACAAGGATCGGGGGTTTGAGTCCCAGCCATGTTGTGTGGTATAACGGTAATGCACAATTCTTGTGATCCAAGGATTGGGGTTCAATTCCCAGCAATGTTGTGTGGCATAATGGTTAATGCTTAATTCTTGTGATCCAAGGATCAGGGTTTGTCCCAGTGGCGTTGTGGGTAATGCTCAATTCTTGTGATACAAGGATCAGGGCTCAAGTGGCGTTGTGGGTAATGCTCAATTCTTGTGATACAAGGATCAGGGCTCAAGTGGCATTGTGGGTAATGCTTAATTCTTGTGATACAAGGATCAGGGCTCGAGTCCCCAGTCATGTTGTGTGGCATAATAGTTAATGCTCAATTCTTGTATTCTAAGGATCAGGGGTTCGAGTCCCAGCCACATTGTGTGGCATAATATTAAGTAATTTTACACAACATTCCAGCCGTACTACAAGTGAGGAATCACTAAGCCTTTTTGGTTAACATTTGATTGTCACATATTCATAATCATTTTGTACTGCATTGCATGCAGACATCTCGACGCATCTTACAGCATGGCAATAATTTGACAATCCCATTTTTATCACCATTTCCTACTTGCAGCTTGATGAAGTTTACTACACAAATGGATGTGCCCAGCGCTGTGTTTGCACAATTACCAACAATATTGTATGTACTCCTGTGACGTGTGACGCCAGGGCTACATGCCTCATCGGGCCTAATAACGGTCGACCACAGTGCATCTGTGACCTGGGTTTTGAAGGAGATGGCTTAACTTGTACAGGTACATATCAATGATACATCCTGGTGCAACTATGGAATGAAATCGTATAGACTGTGATTGCTAGTAAACATAGCATAATTCCATATTGTACGCCGTTCACAGGCTAAGTTAGCTCGCCTCCAATGTGTGCTGAACATGGCAGCCAGGGTTATTATTACTGGTGCACTTAAATATGACAATGTGACTCCCCTTTTACAAGATTTACACAAAAACCTGTTGACAGTTTACAAGGCTCTCTATGGACTAGCCCCTGATTATTTAAGGGATATGGTTGTTATACATCAACCTCTTCATACCCTGCGTTCGTCCAATGGCAACCTTCTCCGTGCACCTATCTGTAGAACCAAGACCATGCTTTTATTGATGCTGCACCATCCCTTTAGGATAAACTCCCTGAAAATATTAGGCATTCTCGTAACTTTTTTCAAAAAGCTAGCCTAAAAACGTATATATTCATTTAACCAGGCTTATTGTTTGTATAGTGCCATGTCAAATGTTTTATTGTTACTTGTAATTTGCTTATCAATTTTTGCTTGATTAGTTTTTGTCTAGTATAAATGAAGGCTGGAAAAATGGGGCACAGGGGTGGAGGAGATTGGAGGACCCTTAGGAGGGATAGAGGGCAATTGTGAGCTTCAATTGGTTCAGTGTGATCATCCTCACCCCTTGTTTACAAGGGATATACGAGGCAGAGAGAAAGAACAATAAATTGTTGTTCACATCGTTGTTCCAGTAATTTACCGTGCGATGTTGTATAATGTACACACATATATAAGTTGTATTTCGTTTGGTTGTTCCAAATATTTCCCATCCACTATGAAGGATTTGCTCAATCATCTCTGTTCTCATTCCAGATGGAGATTGTCCATTGGGCTGCGGAACTGGTTTCTGTGGTGACCAGAATGGTAGACCGAGTTGTATCTGTCCGTTGGGACTATCTGGACCCACTTGCCAGGATAGTAAGTATTGTTATTGGAGGAATGTTCTTGAAAAATAAGCGAAAAACATTACAAATGCTCAATGAAAAGTGAGATTCAAATGAGCTTCATGACACAACAACTCAAAAACTAAATATGTTTTCTTATAGAACTTTCACGATTCATTGTTTGGTTTCTCATGCTTTGTAATTGTCAGAAGTATTCATTTTTGGTCGGACTATCAACTCTTTTACTCCGGTGTACAACGCCGGATCGCTGGTCGGCCATAATATGGGCTAGGGCACAGCCCGACGAGGCATCCGTAAGCGGTTGACCATGTGACAGAACAAGGACACTTCTCCTTGATAAGGGGCGCGTTTCGGGTAACTACTTGCCAGTTTTGAGGTTCGCGTGGAACCGGAAAGACGTGCGTGTACTGTGCTCTCCCGGTGTCGCCAAAAGGCGCCTATGGGTTATCAAACTATTCCTGCTATGGATAGTCGGAGGCAGGCAAATCTTTGAAGAGCGCATTTCTTGTACCCTGGTCACTGGAGACTTAGTGTTACACTGTCTCCAGTGTACATCGCCGGGCAGCCATTACATGGGCTAGAGCTCTGTCGGTATCACCAAAAGGCGCCTATGGGAAGGGTTGAAGGAGAATTGAGCCCCGAATTTTTATAACCAAATTATCAATATATAATGAAAGAGCAACAAAAGAACATCTTCACCCAATATCAGCTAAAAATAATGTTTAATTACCGAGATATTTGAATTTAAATTCAGAGCATGGGAGGCTACCATTTTGATACAGATTCTGGGATATAGATCATGTGGCCCACCTCAAGCTTTTCATCACTGACTAACAATGTCTGAACAAAGTTAGGGTTTACATGGTTAGAGTTCCCTATTGTCAGATTCAGGTGGGCTACATGTCACCCAAACCTTTATCTAATGTTGTAAAATATTTTGAAAACTGAATAATCAAATTCATTATTGTTATTGAATATTTGCATATCGCATTTAACTAATGTAACACAAGAAGTGTCAGTCAAAAATGATGGTCAGTCAAAAATTATACATCGGAAAAACAAAGAAATACAATTATTGCTACTCTGGGTGTATAACAAATATGGCAGGCAGCCTCCTGCTATGAGATTGAAACCTGGATAACTCCGGAGCTTTTCGGATGAAATTTTGGGAAGATGTTTACCTTACAGTTCCGCTTTATATTATTCCATGAGGAAAACTCATGGTGTAACCCTTTGAACCCTGAATTATTTGCAGGGGTTGTGACCTATACCCGTGAGTTATTTCCATGAATTATGCTAATTTCAGTACATGTCATTTCAATTTGCTGTTACAGCTTTATGCTGTATTGTTTTGTATTTATGTGCACAAATGTATTCTTATTAAATGAAGACATGGTTATAAAAGAAAATGTTGTAAATTTAGGCCTCTTCCTTGGCAATCTCTGCTAACTGCTCCATCAGTTGCCGGACCTCTCCCCCTGGGGACCTCTCCCCCCTTGCACAATAGACAAACTGAACATATACCCTAACTCTTAACCATGACCCTAACCCTAACCCCTAATTATAATCCCTAATTTTAACCCTAACCTGGGGGGAATGTCCGGTCACGGCTCCATCACCTCCGACTTGAGGCTGTAAGCCTATTCCTATTCCCCTAACTGCTCCATCACTCCTAACCTGATGTTGTAAGCCTAGCCTACACCTAACTTTACGCCTAAATTGCTAATGATGATTATTTAGAATACCAACATACACAGAAACTTTGATTCAGTCCCGATTCATCCTCAGAATCTCTAAATTGGTACCCAAAACTGTATCTTCCTGCTGGAAATCAAATCAACTCATCGTTCTGACCATTTCTTGCCAAGACACAGCGGTATTACAACATAGAAACAGGCCATGAAACACCAAATTGAAGCTAGCATGTAGAATTTGCAGTACATGATACAAATGTTGGAGCTAGAACAGGATTTCAGCACATAACGTCTTGTCATGTGACCTGTCCCAGGCCGGTTTTCCGGCACTTCGGGTTATTTTACTTCTCTATACCGCAAAACCGACCTTTTCGGGTTAAAGGGTTAATTTTGCCTTAATTAACCTGTGTCGGATTTCTCAAGTTGAGGGAACCCATTGTCTCCTACGAATCCAACCAAGACCATGTTAGTTTTATCATCCTCTGTTGGGCTCAATATCAAGCGAGGCCTATTGTGATTGGTTGCAGGGTTTGGAGGAAGGGGCTCATTCGTGAGATCTGGGGACCTCACTGCAGGGGGTCCAGGGACCCCACTGCAGGGGGTCCACGGGGAAATTTGGAAAAAAGAAGCCCTTGATGCGATTTGAAATCGCATATAATGGCTTCTTTTTTTCCATTTTTTTCTTCAAGTCTGCAAAAAAATAGGGGGATCTGCACCTGGGTTGTTTATAAAGTGTGAAGGATATATGGAATTTAGCAATTTTTCCATGGTTTTTCGTGAACATCAACGCCACCTTATATCACTGATCCTCAAACAACCAACACTATCTTAAACTTTAGTTCATCCTCTTTAAATTGATGTTTGAAATGGATGGAAATTGAAGTAGTTGTGGCCAATTGAAAAAAAGTTGCGTTCGGCCAATTCTTTGCAAACTTTTTTCCTGATTTTGGCGCACCTGTCACTAAATCAAACCTGCTACAAGGACACAATTATATCCTGAACCAATTTCATGGGGAAAGAACATCATTAGGTTGCAACTTTTGAGCTAAAATTTACAAAAATCCATCAATAAAAACGGTCATAATGTTTGAACACAAATTTTGACTGGCTTAGGATAGGCTACAAGCTTGCGCTACAAATTTTGCATTGCTTGGTACGGGGCAGGTGCGCAAAATTTGGGACATTGATGATACTTTAGGCTATTAATTGTTTGTGATGTCATTGATGATGCGAGGGTTAGGGGTCGTGACCATTGACTCATGCAAACTATTCATTTGTTTACCTGTACAGAAATTTATACATTTCTTCAATTTTTTAACAAAATATAGTATTGCATGCATTTTATGAAAATTTGTGAGATTTCATGGCATTTCCATAAAATCTGAGCAATTTCTGTATGCCGCACGCAGGTTCCATACAACTTGGGGCTTCGTTTCTTATTTTTAAAATCCATCTTTGATCATTGCAGTTAGGCAAGGTTGTTACTTCAGGGGGGATCCCCATTATACAACCTTGGATGGCCGCCGCTTTGACTACCAGGGAGAGTGCTCCTATTACATGGTTCTGACTAACGTATCCCCCGCCACCAGAATCACTGCCACTAATCAGCCATACGGTGCTAATGGAGCTTCGACAACAAGGGAGTTGACCATTCAGATCAGGGTGAGTAAATTTCTCCTATTTGGTCCCTAGCATGGTGCAGTGACCAACCGCTTGCGATACAGATGCCTGGGTTCAATTCCCAATCGAGCCTTCATGCTTTCTCATCAAAAGCTGCTGTGCACTTGTTGATGGTCTGGCAATTTCTGGTTTTGTTGCAGTGGAAGGCAGTTAATTTTGGGGTAATAGGTTCATTGGATATGTTTCTGTACAGTGGTGATGGACAGGTTGCTACCACCTCTCTCAGCATTCTGGAGAGTGGCTAAAGGCCGAGTTTCACTCGCGTCCGTCGAATGGGGACATTAAATGGCAGTTCCAGGAGCAGGGTGGGTTTGTGATAGTTGTATGAATACCTGCCATGTTACACTCTACACACTATTCCAGAAGAGACGGCGAGCCTTCTCCGGCGTTCATCCATAATTACATAGCATCATGGTTCCATGACGAGCTAGAAATAGCTTCCTGAACCTGTAGAATTCTGAACTTTGATGTCATATATGAAGACCTGCCAAATCTCTCGCATTGAACAATTAGCTCTTCTCTCACACCGCAGTCCAAAAATCTTGCGCATTCTACCTTAGGCCTGGTTCTCACCTTCACGGTTCGGGCCCAGGATTGCTACGGTTTTGAACCGTGGGAAAACTGGCGAGTTTTGGCCACGCATGACACTTCCTACAATGGTGGCCTCTACGGAAGATCGAAGGAAGCGCTATGATGCATACAGAAGATAGCGCTAAGAGAGTATCCGGAACATAACTGTAGACACCCGGGACATAACCTTTCCGTGGTCAAGTGGGACCCCATTTCTGAAACGGTTACTACCGGATAGGTTAGGGATATGCTACGTCGTGTCCCGGTGTCTACGGTTTTCTACGGTCACTTACGGTTGACAACGGCGAGAATGAAATGTTCAAACATTTTTGAAATTGAGCCCACGGAAAAAACGAGGCTGTGGAAGCGCAACGGTCATGTCTACTGAGTCATCACGGATAGTCACGCCTTGAGATTCCGGCAACCTGAACAGTGAAAGTGTGACCTTGGCATCAAACTGTCTGTCTCCTGCATCAGTGCTGTCGATTGCTTGCCTCTTGAGCCTGGTGCTACAGCATCGGCACAAGGCGATTCTGTGAGTTGAAGCCGGTCAATAACCCAGTCCATATTTTGAGCAGACTTGGAATGATATATTGCTGTTTTGCCTACATGCCTAAGACCTGGACAATTTCATGAGGGATTGAGAAATGGTTTTTGAGATGTGGACATATCACAAACATTTAACTATACCTATACAGAAAATTCCTCTCAAATATTTTCATTGTTGTGGAGCAGTGAGTAGCAGTAGAAACCGCCACAGAAGTAGCCATCTGATTTGCTAGTTGGTGGTCTTGCCACTGACTATTTGTTATTGGACTTGCTCAAGTCCAACATCTCCCCCAAAAACCAAAAAATACTGATATTCTACAAAATTCAGGTTGTAGAATAGGAATAAACTACAACAACCACTTTTATTGTTAGGAGCTAATAATATCCTTCGTTTAACAATGATTCTGCTAATTTTACTCACGATTGAACCTAATTGACAAATATTTGGAATAAAAGAAAACAGGGGTAAAAGCTGTGGCATTATCAAGGATATCAAGGAATTTCTACTTCGTTCTCTGGCTGAATAATGCTACACGGTCATCTCTAAACCAACAACCGGGCGGTTATCGATATACTAACAGGTTAATATATGGTTAGTAAAAAATATCTGGCCACAATAACCAAAATTTCTGGTTAATAATTGAAAATATCGGTTAATAACCGAATATTAGCCAGTTACAAATCGGTTATTTTGGTTAGTCGGTTATTCTCGTTTTTGATAACTAAGAGTCAAAACGTAACAGCGGTTCTGGCAGTTAAAATGAACAACCGTGAACAACTATTCAGAAGGATAGTCAAGGCCAAAATAAAGAAACAGTTGATCTGTCATAAGCTGAAAACCATGTGTGAATGTCTGCTACCATTCCTGAGATATCTCACTTTCAATATTTGTCTAATTCGCTTAAAGTGTCAAGGTTATACTTTGTCTACAGAATTCTATGTATTTCTTTATATTCGGATGAATAATTTCTTCTTGAAATTTTCAAAAAAGCAGTCACTATGCTAAAAGATTGTAGTTTACAAAGACGTTAATAAATTTATAAAAGTTAATAAACTTGGTGTGATAAAAATCGGTCCAGTGATGAAGACTAAAAATGCTCTTGTAAGTCTATGACAGCACAAATGTTGTCAGATGCCTGATAATTTCAAAAAACAAAACCGGACATACTATTGTGATGGGACTTTCACCGTCTAGTTGAGTTTCTCATCCTCTTAATTGTCAGAAGTTTCATTTTGGTCTTGAATAATCTTTTAATGTTGCTGTTTTTCTTTCAGCCTAGAACCGAGGAGCTTGTAACTATCCAGTTGTTGCAGGGCCGTCTGGTGACGGTAGCACAGGGTCTTACGGGTCCCGCTAGTCTCCCTAGTTTAGTTGAGCCACCATATAGGGGAGCCGAGTTCACCATCACGGATGCTGGTGGCATTGTCGTAAGTATTATCATCATTATTAGGGCTTATACGATCATCGGAATCGGCACCATCGGCAAAACATTGGATCGACAAAAATTTGTTTGCCTCCACAGATGTTCACCAATGTTGGGAAAGGAAGTAGAGGTTCATTTTGCATGAGAAAATCACCTCAATATTTATGGTGTTGTACATAAGTCAAAAAAGAACCCCACCGGATGGGATCGGCAAGAAAAATCATAAGGCCAGCCCTAATTTTCCTCATTATTATAATCCCCCCCCCCTCTCCATATCTCTGATGGCAAATTGTCCTCTGTAAAGTTGGTCTGAGTCGGTGTGTTCTACTGAGGGGTTTTGTGGAGTGTGATTGTGTGTTGTGTAGTCTCTCATAGGGCTAGTGCTTAAGTTAGGCACCAGGGCTTTGTGGCAAAATGCGTTGTTCGTTTTTCTAAAATGCGCGAAAATACTCGAAAAAAGTCAAAATGCGCGATCGTGCACCTCCCATTGTTTATCGTATGTTATTCAACCCAGGAACACAACAAAATTGTTGCTAAAACACAAAGTTACCTCGTTAAGTTTTGATAGGCCACAGCCTACCCATTTTAAATGAGCTTGATTTACGGCACTGAGGCGTGACTGCAACACAATGTCTATTCAATACATAGTATATCGTTTATTCACCTATTCGGGGTTCTATTCAAGGTGTTCATCAATTTGGATTAAATTTCACAACTTCTGGAAGCTAGGTAAGTCATCTTTTCAATTTAAGCCAATGTTGGCATATTAATATGAACTTGAGGTTTGAATTATTGACAGTTCTTGTTGTTTATTGGGAAATTTACATTGAATATAGTGCTTTTGGGGCATAATCCCAAAATGCGCGATGGAGACCAGAAATTCACGATTTTTGCGAAATTTGCGGTGCCTAGCTCAAGGTGTACAAAGTGTATTGGTTCAAGCATGGGATTTAGTGTGATAAGCCTGACGGCGATAGGGGTGTAAAACTTTTGACATGAGATATATTTTTCAACTCAAAGATTGGTAGATTGACTGACACTGTATAAGGGAATATTCACATAATGTAATTTGATAGCATTTGAATAAAGTTTACACATGATCAGGGATGTGTAGCTATGGTGGGCTGCACCAGGCAGTGTCACATCAATATTCATGAGGGGCATACTCATGTCATGCTTGGCACATAAGCCGTGTTCGACTCATTTAACCTACTACAGTAATTCTAACGTCAACGATTGCTCTAGGTCGCATGTGTGCCGAGTACACGAGAACGGTATTAGCGAGTAAAACGTCATCACCTAGCAACAAGCTTTCCGTGTAATGAAATTTGCCTATAGACCTAGCCTAACAGCACAGCCCAACCTGAAATTCATGGCCCTAAATTTACAAAATTTTAACAAGTGAAAGTGCTCTGAAACCAGGGTCGATTCATGCCTAATTATTCTACTAAAAACATGTTCAAAACTTGCTCATTTGTGGCCCTCTGTCTAAATTTAATGAATCTCTGGTTCAGTTTGTCGACATGGAACGTTACTTTGTTCATTGCCATTTCACTACACTGACGTGAATAACTTGATCTACGTCATAACCTACACCAGTAACCGACCTCCCGAGGTGGTTACTTTTTTAGTTGTGACGTTGCAAGGAGCTGAACAGTATTTTTGCTTGTGTTTCTCTACTAGCCAAATGCAGCTATAGATTGGCAATGGTGAGATGGTCCCTGGTTTAGTTTGAATAAAATGGAATAGTCTGCATTGTTGAATGGTTACGTGGACTAGTGGTTGGAGCGCCCATCCAGCCACCCGAGAGGCTTGGGTTTGAATCCATGCCAAGTCGATTACCCGGAGACTTTGGTACCTACTGCTACCTTGCATTCCAGCGTAGGATAAGGAATACAGTTGGGGCATGAGGGCAATAGTGTCAGTGGGAAAGCCTTAATGTTTGTTGTTATACATTTAACATCAATTTTGACAAGAGCTTTTACGAGAAGTGTGAAGATTAGTGAAGCATCAACTAGTATTACGACTTGGATGCCCTTCCTAACAGTCTCCTCAAAGAGGATCTAGTCAACAAATTAACCCCACAGAACCGACCGACAACCAGCGAGCAGTCCACTCAAGGGTTGAACACAGAGCCTCCAGCTCCCGGAGCAGACAAGATATGGGATAGCAAACCAACGAGCAGTTCATACTCAGGGGTTGAACACGGCGTATCCAACTCCCAAAGTGAACTAATTGCCTCAACAGGCTCACTAGAAGCAACAAGATATGGATAACTAGAATGCTATTGATGGGAATACCAGCTTGAACCAATTCAACATTCGGTGTACCCTTTACCCAACTTATAAACAATGAAACATTGTAAGTTTTGGGTACCAGGATGTTATATGAATATACTGATGCTATCATTTAATTTTTACCAACAAGCCAGATTTTAAATCTAGCCCTTTTCCTCTTTCAGCGAGTAACGACAAACTTTGGTATGGAGGTTGAATGGAATGGCGTCTACGATGGTGCTATTTTCCTGAGTGACCGTTACCGGAACCAGGCCAACCAAGTATTAGGCCTCTGTGGTAACTTTAATGGTGACCCTAACGACGACAATCAGGACACCTTCGGAAATGATGGAGGAGTAAGTGCAAAGCTTCAATATTCCTGCTTTTCTTGTCGGGTTATTCTTTGGGGGAGCGAGCACAGCGAGCCTTATTCCAGCTGTGGCCGGGGGTGCTTTAACCCTTAGGTCCCCGCAATTCAAAAAATTAAGTAGGGATTAAAGGTAATCCGGTTTTAATTTGGTTTAGATTGATATTTGCAATGAAAGTTGTCAAGTATTTTTTGTCTGAGAGGAAATGAAATGCTCTTTCAAATGTATATGATGATATTTTTTAAAGTTTGTATGCAAA
>JAODUJ010180824.1:0-10749 GCA_027564615.1 Psolus chitonoides
AATGGATGCTGATAGCAGGTTTGTAAAAGTAATAAAAAATCTGTATTGAGCCTTCTGGATTTAAATCGTTTGATAATATAGAGAGCAAAGCTAATAGACGGGGATGAGTGCATGTAAAAAGGTTAAATCTTGTTATATAACACAAAAAATATATATATAACAGAATACTATAGTGCCCAAAACACACTTCATAAGCCTGTAATATAGAGAACGATAGCTTTACTGATCTTTTGAACCATTTAAAATGAAAATAGAAGTTAAATACGAGTGTTGGGTACGAAGTGTAAATTGAGACAGGTGTTTGATGCAATAGTGTCCAAAATATATAAGTATCAGATTTTAAGAAAATCATGTTGATAAATCATTCCGTGTAGCATGTTTAGATGGTTCAAATTCTCACACGACAAATGCTCATATAGTGCTATAGATACTGGCGATCAAGTAAGGTAAACATTGGTCACACGCAAATGAATTAGAACATATTGAAAGATCGTGCCTACATGCTTACTATCACGTACTATGGAAGATTGTGCTCTTTATGACCACATAAGCGCCGGGCACGGGTTGAGTGCTTTTCCAGGCGACACTCCCCATTTTCTGCAGATACTCCAGTGACAATAAATTTAAATACTCCATTGATATTAAATTTTCACCCACTACTTTGTGCGAAGTTATGGTCATGACCCTGGCCTTCCGCTTAAGAAACTAATTAAGTTTTAATTTTTAACTGTATTTCTAATAGAAGGACATTGTTGTGATCGGGCATTGCTGAACTTGACTTATTACAATTAGCCTACATCCTATTTGTCTGTTGGTTCACAGATATGTTTTATTAGAGGATTGCGGACACTTATTTGAGGTGACGGCTTCAGATAGATGGATGAGGAAGCCAACTGAAGATGACGATTTTATACAGGTATGAGGAAATTCGATAACAATTTTACTCACGATAATTTGTTATTCATACATGTTCCCTATAATGAGTACATAATTCTTACCAATTTAATAAATAAAGGTCAAACGATGAAAACGTGTAACACGTTCTTCCAATTTAGTGCGTACGCTACTCATTCATGAGTACGTAAAGTTCATATTGATGTGTGATGGAGGTCTAAGTTTATCTGGAGTCAACAATTAAATTGCATGGAATTCATATACTTTTTGTTTGTAAACAGGAAATTTCAACATGTCAAACTAAGTTCATACTTGGTATGCAAGTTTCGCATAAGATTATTGTAAGTGATTCCTGTTGTTTTGAAGGGAGTGAGGGGACCTCTAATGTCAAAAGAGGTCAACCACTTTATATAAAACCCTTTAAACACGTCAAGTTGATAATTCCTGGCCAGATCAAATTAATTCAAACTTGGTGTGTATGTTCCTCATAATGCATACATGACATGAGATCACATGACACGACACGTCGACTATGCCTGTGCAGATCAAATTCATACTTGTCTTTGTACTTGTTTTTCCCCATGACGGTTACACAGTTTATGTTTTTAAAGAGGTCACAAGTCATCTTGGATTAACAGCGGTCGCACGCGAAGTCGACCACAAAGAGTTAAAACATTGTTAAGTGTGTCTTTCGTGAAAAGTACATGGTCCATGTTAATATTAGAAAAGGGCAGAAGATTTTTAGTTAGTCCCAAATCTGTATGTTCGCGGCCGTGTTCGATTTATGCAAATTTGCATAAGAGGATCTCTCAGAACTTTTGGTACGTCATTGAGTATAATTCAAAACCAGAAATTCGAAAGGATTAGGGATACCTTGATTGTAAAATAGCTAAAAGCATGGTATAAAATTACTAGAAATACTATATATCACACAACGACTTAGCGTTTTTACAAGCAAAACCAACAAAAATACCTTTTTTTCAAATACAAAATCTCCATTTTCTACCAAAAATGAGCTCAGACCTCAACTAAAATCAATAGGGTCCCTGTACTCATCGTGAGAAACATACACACCAAGTTTCAAGTTGAGCAAACCAGGTATCGTCGACTTAAAGTGTTTGAAAGGGTTTTAGAGTTTGACCTCTGTTGACCTCAGATGACCTCAGATGACCTACACTCATTATGAAAAACCTACACACCAAACTTGAACTTGATCTGACCAGGCATAGTTGACTCAGCCTCAGCGTGTTTACAAGCAAAAAGTAACAAAAATACCTAAATTTAGCAAAATAGCCATTTCGTTACCAAAAATGAGCTTGGACCTCCTCCAAAATCAATAGGGTCCCTGTATTCATTGTGAGAAACATACACACCGAGTTTCAAGTTCATCGAACCGGGCATGGTCGACTTAGAGTGTTTACAAGTTGGAAGAGTTTGACCCTTTGTAGATAAACTCTGACCTCTCCCAAAAATGATAGGGATCATCTACTCATTATGGGAAACGTACATACAAAGTATGAACTTGATCCGACAAGGCATGTTTGACTTATCGTGTTTACAAGCCAAGCGTCACACACATACATACACACGCACGCAGAAAAGTCTATGACAATGCGGTTCATACCACATTTTCTTGGTTTTTTTCTGGAAAATGGCCCTTCAAAAGGGAATTTTGTAATTAGCCTTTCTAGAAATTCGGGCAAATGTATTTTTTTTTCGGGGAAACTGGCTTCCCCCCTTGGCAGACTGGAGTACGTACGCCCAAGGTTGCTTTGATCCAATTGAGCTATTCTTCTATTTAGCCCACACAAGTAAAAATTATTGTTTTTTCATATTGCTCTTTTCAGATAAAAGTTTGCCCGGAATGTAAAACTCCCATAAGACGAAATTCTCGATATAGCAATGCTATCAAACAAGTACGATGTGATGTAGAATACATAAAAACTCAGGTCTATGGTAACCAGCACACAAACACCAATAAACAAACGAAACTGCTTGAGGAATTATCTGTTGAAGTTGAAGATAACGAGTCAAGTGGACGCTCAGTTATCAATAGATTCCTGTCTTTTATAAAATACCGCAATGAACCTGCTTTCGTTGGGCCTACTGTAGAGAAGTTGATTAGAAAATTTAGAGAGCAATTAAAATCATGTTCGTCAAAATCCGAGATGACATCATTAGCTTATAAAATGGATATCTTTAAGAAACTTTGCGAGATGAAACGTAAAACAAAACAAATTGAAGATCGGAGTGAAAATAACAACGAAAAGCTTGTATTAGAATGGGTATTTGAAGATATCTTACAGTGGCTAGATCACGTGTTCTACATTTCTAAACAAAACATCGATGACTGGAAAAATGAATCAAACCGGATTTCTTCTATCCAAAGGCTCATGGAGACGCGAATTCGTGTATCCGTCACGAAAACTCCAGAGGCTGCTGCTATAATGAAAGATATTTACATTGCCTTGTCAAGTAGGTCGCGATACTCATATTATAGCCACAGAAACGTCGTCAGTAACCAGTTCAAAGAGGTAGATAAATACGTTCCCGGATTAAGGAGAAGTGAGGATGAAAAGTCACTGATTATTGTGGGTTTATCAGCGAGCAATTGGTACAAGTGCAAGAACGGCCATTACTACTCTGACGGAGGATATGGAGGAGCAAATAATACCAGTGGATGTCCCAAATGTCCGCTACATGGCTATAAACAAACATTCACATCCGATGTATGAAACGATAAATTGGACACTAGTTAACATAGTCAATCAGTATACTGGGAATATTACCAGCTGATAGCGGAATACCAGCTGATATGATATTTCCATGTAAGAACATCGACGAGAATTTGCGATATATGTTCCAATATGAGGGCAGTTCTCACATACCGACGCTTAAGCCAACATCATCACAACCTAAGTACACCAGCCTGTAACTTGAGCGACCGCATTACGCGAATTATTGGTGTAATAAATACTAAATGCAGTTATAAACAAATGAGAGATGGGGTTGTCAGTCAGTTCTGTAGGGTCCATCAGTTGACTAGATCCTCTTTGAGGAGACTGTTAGGAAGGGCATCCAAGTCATAATACTAGTTGATCGCTCCATATACCTTCACATGTATTGTAGAGGCCCTCGTCATACCAACACTAGTATAGAAAATTGACGTTAAAACGGATAACAACAACGACAACAAATGAGAGATGGGGGTTGGCGTATCGACAATTAATGAATATAGATACAATGCCACTTTTATGGGGTTTTTCGTGCAGATAATTTGATATTCTATTCCCGAGTAGGCTACTGGCGCCTCATCGTTTTGAACAAGGGCAAGAATGATGAGGAAAACTGGGCACAAGCAGGACTCGAACCTGCGACCTGCTGCTATACGTGCAGTCGCCTCTGCCAGCTCAGCTATCGTGCACGACTGACAGGGACGTCTCAACAGTAAACAAGTACCTGACTCGATCCAACTTTCCTCGGGAAGCCGCCAATTGAATCACTCGATACATGTATACAATTGAGAGATTGGGGGTTGGCGTATCTACAATTAATGAATATAGATCATGAAATGCCACCTTTATGGATTTTTTCATGCCAAAAATTTTATATTCAATTCCCGAGTACTGTTCAAAAAGGCATATATATATATATGTATATATGTATACATATATATATATATATGTATATATATTATATATATATATATATGTATATATGTATACATATATATCTATGTTTATATATAAACTGCGTCTGCGTGTCGCTGCGGCTTGGTAATTCGTTTGTGTTTGTTTCTCCGCGTGCGCGTTGGCTACTTCTTCTTTTCTGTGGTCACAATACTTAGTCTTTTCAGTATCTGTGCGTGCGCGTTGAAAATGACCACAATTCTGTGGCCATAGTTTGTTTCCAGGCAACGAGGCTAGTCTCGTACTTTGCATACCTTGTAGCGTTTTTGTATTCTTGTTAGTTACCATGGGGTGGATTCCCCCTTTTTTTGTCGGTGCGTTCTGATTAGAAGTCTTCCTGCGTGTCGCTGCGGCTTGGTTATTCCTTTGTGTTTTGTATCTCTGCGTGCGCGTTGGCAACTTCTTTTTTGTGGTCACAAGACATTATCATGATTTGTTGCGTATCATTTTAAATAACTTCCTTCAAATATTAAATATAGTAACGGTACACTGATACATATTATCTTTCATACCATTTCGCTGAAGAAGACCCCGGGAGGGGTGGAAATATATACGAATAAAAACAATTTTTGTTGGTCAATAGTATTACTCTCTTGGTAATATCGAATGGAAGAGAATAAAATAATTAACCGGGTCTGTGATCTTTGTTTTGAAAAGTAATGTAATTTCATGAAGAACGGAGCTGTTACACACAGACCTACCGTAATTACCATAAATTCTCGACACAAACAATGCAACGTTCCTAACTTCTTCATGCAGCATATTTTCTGAAAGTAAATTTATTTTTGGAAATGTCTGATGAAATTGAAGGATCCTACCCAGGGGCGTACATACAACATTTTTCAGGGGGTGTCGATCGATTTTGAGAACGACCAGCTTTTTGGAGACCGATTGCCATTGGCGCAGCCGCATGGTCCGAAACGTGGGCGGCCGCGAAGTGGGAAGTGAGTAGCATTACAGATGCCCATTAGTAGCCCTAATGATTACAACTTCCCCCAACCCCTACAAAATCTCTGTAACCAATATGAAGGGCGTAGCCCACGGGTGAAATCATCCATCACTTTTTTTAAAACAAATTAGGTGTACTTAAAGGAGACACAAACCCAGACATGTTGAAGAGATCTATTGTAGAGCGATCTAAGACAAGTACTTCATTGAAAACCGCATTATAAAATCTTTTTTAGTTTACCAGATATCACGTTTTTTAATTAAAAAATGGAAGACTTGAAGTCTATGATGTCACGGTGCCACTAAGTAGTTTTTAATGCCATTTTAATGTAAATCTTTGGTTTTTAGTTGAACATTTTATGTTAATGTCACGGTGTCACTAAGTAGTTTTTAATGCCATTTTAATGTAAGTCTTTGGTTTTTAGTTGAACATTGTATGTCAATGACAACTATTTTGTTTCATTTTGTTTTTCATAATTTTAAAGTGTATCAATAAAACTATAACTTATAAATAATGCACTCAAAACAAATTGTTATTCCACTGAAAAATACTGACACAAATTATAGAGAAATACATCAAACAAATCAGTACAAGTAGCTTGATAACATCACAACAACTCATGTGAGACTGATAATTTTACAAATGGCGACGCCCAAGTATAAGGTTTGAATGGTCATAACTTACAAACCAAACAAGATTTTGGAATACATACTTTTAATTTCCCTGTCTACATTATATCTCTTCAAATTGTTTGTTTCCTTTTAATGAGTATGGAGACGCCGATTTGAGAAATTTTGAATAATTAGTTGTCCTTAGGTGTAATCTATTGATGCAATCTATATTTTTCATCGTTTGAAGTCAAGAATCTTGAAATATGTCGCCTTTGTGGATGTCTCTCGTAATGGACCAAAATCCAATTGGCACCCTTTTTTCGAAGCGTACAGTCCGAACTGCTTTTCAGGCAACAGTTGGGTAGATGTAGAAGTTGCATCAGCTGGCTTCAAACTCGATATCAATCAAAACATTACACAAATGTCCGTCAATCGCGCAATCAGCTGTTTAGATGATCCAGTGGATGTGAAGTTAGCAGCGTCTTTCAGCATGTTTTCGATTCGGTATTTGTGAACACAATTAGGGAGTCAAGCTAGGTGTTTTTGTTGACCTTAAGTTTCCATAACCGGGGAAGAGAACCGCACGGGACCAAAATATGGGAGTCACTGCTAGTTTAAGACTGATTTCGGACTTTGTTGGAGACCGACTTTGAATCGCCTGGAGACCGACTTCTGGAGATTCCTCCCTGAATGTACGCCCCTGATCCAACCAACACAAAACAACGTTTTATTCTGCTCTCCTCAGTTGTCAAAACAAAACAAACTCACTGAGCTCCTTTACAAAATATCTTAGGAAAACGTGACGTCACAACTTCATTAATACCAACAACGACAACGAGTACACCATTACTTCTAGTCCACTCTAAGCTCCTTCTACCTATTATATTCAATGAGATAACAGAAGAAATACCGTCTGCACTCATTCGCCTCAAAATCCCCCCAAATTAAGATTTTGCTCATAAACCCAACTGCTACTTAATTATTCATGTTTACTACGTTCATACTCATGCGTACTGCATAGTCACCCAGAATCTTAAATCCACGTTGACTTATCACGTTAGGGACTTGTACCGATGACAACACTAGGTATTCCGTACGCATAGTTCCATCGGAAACCTGAGGAAATTCATTCAAATCACTATTAACTCTATAACCCATCGCTGTTATTGGGCAGGGGGAATTCGCGCTACAATGGCAGAGGAGGCGCCTAATACAGTCTCTATTGTTCGCGACATTCCGGTAGCGTCACGCCTCGGCGCCCCTGCATCTCCCTGCTGGGTGTATCCTCTCGCTACTCGCAGTTTCGAGCGTGTCGTGACCAGGGGAGAGCTGGGATCACATACGATCCAGACATGGTCTATAGGGTTATATGAAGAAATGTTGGGCTTCTAACACAACAATATTGTAGCTTTATGTTGATTTAACCCCTCGATTGCGATTAATATCACTCTCACATTTATTCTTGTTTGTAAATAGCTTCGTAAATCAAACCGAGATTTTGAATTGAAAATAAGCTCCACCCATTTATTCAGGGTAACTCAGTTTGGAAACATGTACCATTTAGAGACGTCTGACCACGATAACAAGGTATCCCAATTGAATTGCAACATGTACAAGAGAACCCTGGCTAAATCTTTCGGAAAAGACTTTAGCGGGGCGAACAATCACAGGCGTTTGAATCGCGTGAATCAGTGTTGCGTAGCCTGCAAAGGTGCTGGTTAGTGAATTCACGGCACGGAGGGAAATAACAGTGTGGAATGAATTCAGCAACCTCTAACCCTAACCTCTCCTGTTTCAACAGGCTAGCTTGCCCGCCACCCAGTAATTATGTGAGTCAGATCGAATAATAGGACAAGTGCTAGCAGTCAGTTGGATTACGTAACGATGTTTATTTATTATTTTCAACAATAACAATACATTGAATCAAAATGAAAAGATGAATGGAAATAAAATCATCATTAGTAGTTTGGTTATATTTGTATGTAACTTGGTCAATTGTTAACAAGATACGATATTACATGCCAATACAACACAAGCAAGATCGACAAGACTAAATAACGACGGCTAAACTACGGGCATTTGATTTCAAGGATCTCGTTGTTCGGTATAGGCCTTGTGAAGTGCAAACTGGTTATCGAAATATCAGTGATATTTTGTCATCGCTTTTGGTCCAAGAACCACTACACTGGGATGTGTATGTGGCTTCAATCATACAATATGAAAGGAAAATGGTATACTTCATTTAGTATATCCAATATTCTTATATTTAGATGTCCCGAGGGTAACCGAGGTCGTTGTTTGTCAGACTAAAGACAACTTATTTAAAGGGTTAAAGGAATGATACTTTTGCTAACCATTAAATTAAATGAGCTCTTTTAACCTTTCGATAATCGAAAATATATAATTCTGGCTATGGTTTTATTTTGTAATTGTAATTTGTAATTGTTTTTTATGGAAAAATAAAAGAGTTTCAATTGTCAATTTCAATTGGTATGTTTCATTGTTATCGCTAACAGTTTTCTTTTTCCCAATCTGAAAAACGCTTTAATACAATTTGAATTCCGAAAAAGTTTTTATGGATAACAATTCGGATGTGGCAACAGCGATATTGATTAATGGCATTGAAAGAGAACGCCGTATTATCCGTCACGAGCTTCGCGTTTGGCCAGTTGCCGACAGCGTCCGTAACGTCGGGCGCATGTATAATGCAAATTTTCGAACTCAGATTAGGGCTGTCATATCAACAGTGTACTCTACTGTCGATTATTTGTTGGCCGATTATACGTTAGATGTTAATCTAAATATTGAACAGGAAGTCAGAGGACATCACAAGATTGGTGATCAAAAGTGTTTCGATCAGTTAATTTGACAACTATTTAAAGTGAGATATCTCAAGGATGGTAGGATATATTCATATGGGGTTTGAGCAAATGAAAGTTCTCTACAACATATCAAGTTCTCATTTTTAGGTGGACTATCCTTTGAACGTCGCCGCACAATATACGACTTCGCCCCACCCGAATAAACTCGACCGTCGCGTCGCCAATAGCCGTGTAGTGTGCGTAGGTATACAACTGCGACTGGTGGTTTTAAGGCGAGTTTCAAGTTGCGTCGGCTTTAGTCGGGAAAACGAAACGTGTTCAGTTCTCACGACTGGACTTTTGCGACAGTCGTGAGTTTTTTGGCAATTCAACTAATCAAGGACCAGCGATTTTGCACGTGATTATTTTACATAGCTGTAAGAGGATCATCAATACCATAGTACCACCACCGCAGTATTGTAAGGCAATGCGTTCGCTGGTGGTAATGCTGGCCCTGAAACTGGCAGAGTCTTTGGGTATCAATGGAGATACAATCTCCCAGTTGATCGAAGAGTTGAGGGTACATCCTTGCAATGTTCTTGAAGGTGGATTCACCTTCTACTGCCAGCTCCCCTATGAGGTTATGGCAGTAGCCTACACCTTGTTTCGCGTGTCTCTCTATCAACGACCTCACCTGATCTCTTTTTTGTCGATATTTTCGACGCTTCGACTCATTTCTCTCGTCCGCTAAATCCTCTATTAGATCAAGTTCAATTCTGCTGGCCAGTAGCCTACTGCAGATGTCTGGCAGATTTTGGGTGAGAGAAAAGGGGCATTAACTTGAAGTACCGGTACTTATCCAACGTATTTGCAATAGCCGCAAGTTTGCTTCTCCAAAACGCCATATTGCCATGGAGCCATATTGGAAAGTCATGTCATTTGGCAAGCTATTTTAGCATTCACCTCGCAATTTCACTTAGTGAAATATGGTACATTACATTCAAGTGAAATTGAATTTCACTAAATTGTAATTCACCTAAGTATAATTCTTTTCCACCTAAGTGGAATTGCATTCTGCTTGGGAAGTGAAATTCTGTTTTACTTAAGTGAAATTGTATTTTACTTAAATGAAATTGTATTTGACTTAAGTGAAATTGTATTTTACTTAAGTGAAATACAATTTCATTGTAATTGGTCAATATCTTTGTACTCAATGACCAAACCATTACGCGTTATTCCAAACAATTTCCGAACGAGAAAACAGTCCCGTATGACACTCAAATCATGACGACAATTCGAAACTAGGTCACGACAGTCTAGTTGAGTTACAACTTGCAAAGTGCGGCTAGCTAAAGGTCCCCGCTATGAAGAGGTGGGCAATACCGTTGATTGCAAAATAGCGTACACCAATATTATACACGTATTTGTGTAAGATGTGCAGTATCTTAAGGTAGCACCGAGAATACACAATTTCGAAAAATGAAGATGGCGTAGAAGAAAACGTAAATGTAAACATAAAAACAACAAGCATCCCAGACACCAAAACTAGCTGTTAGTGGTATCCCCCTCAACCCATATCTGACTCAAAATCTTGACGCTCATGGCTTAGAAATTTCATATGCCAGTTGAAAAAATACCTATACAAGACGTTGACACATTTCCTTTGCAACAAGGACGCTGGTTTTTGTGTGTGTGTGTCTCTGTGTAGGTATGGGTGCACTCATACTGTGTGAGTCGGCAGACGAGGAGAGCGAGCACTGTCCACGTCTTCACAGGCTCACACGGCGTTCGAAACTGCGAGTAGC
>JAODUJ010180935.1:0-10748 GCA_027564615.1 Psolus chitonoides
ACAGAGTGCCCCGTTTGGAACTGGTTACCCCCCCCCCCCACACTTTTGGCATGTTGGCTGTGTGTCGTGAATTGTCTAACTCGTTCATTACATTTTGGACTACCAAGTGTTGAGATCCTTCAGTCAGTCAGGGAGCGAGAGGTAGGCTATATAGTTCTTCAGGTTCGTGTCTCCAGTCTCTATTTCACCTTACAAAAGCACATCTTTTTGGAAGCTTCCGGCAATGAATCACTAGTCAGAATTGCGTTCGTTATTGGTACGTTACCGTACCAATTTGATTTGGGCTCAATTTCGAATGATACACCATACCCTCACAACTGCACGATGTATCAGTAGAACTTACCGTAACCAGGTAACGGTGCGGACACGCTTGTCTGGTACTTCTGAATTACAAATGTTGGTACCATATTTCAGTAGTATTGATAAAACTACAACCGGAGTTTATCAACTGAGGAGTAGGCCTATTGTTCCGTGACCCACGCATACACAGACTGACAGATACCATAACATTAACGTACAGTAGCCTACCGGTAATAAATTAGACATAGGCCGATGAACGAAAGAAGGAATCGAAAACATGACACAATCGTGAGTTCGTGACAATCGTACCACGGTTCTGCGAAATACTCGGCCGAAAATAAAGAGTTCAATGCTTTTCGTTTGTCAAATAGGCCTATTCCTGGATTATATTTGATACAAGAGTAAAAACCATGTTGTATAAAAGATGAAGAAATAATTTACGTCATTCATCTTGATTGCTTGAAGGTAGCAATTTTTAGCAGTTGAACACTGATTCCGGCTTCATAGGTACAAACAGTGTTTGTTTCAGCATATATGATATCACCAGGAATTCCCAATAATTACGAAGTTTGCTTTCGTCAGGTTCAATCCAAGTAGGCCCCTATAATTGACTAGAATTAGACGAAAAATTGAGATTAGACCCAATGGTGACCCTCAGTATTTTAAAAAACTACTGCTGTAATACGAATAACTCCAGGTTCAGTTTATTAGGGAAACCGTGCTATGATAGGTACAGTACTTTGTTTTTTTTTAGAACGTAAACGAGAATACACGGTTTTTGAAGCCAGCAATGTTTTTGACTGCCGCGAAAGACATTCACATGAAATTGAATTCACGCGAAATTGAATTTGTTTCATAATCTCTGTTCTACAGTATTTTGGGGGTAAACAAAGAACATTAGACGTTATTACATTGGAAATACTTTGGAATAGCGTGGCGTATTGGATGGAGCATCCGCCTCGTAAACCGGGTTCGATTCCCAGGCCGGGTTAATTAACCAGAGGCCTAAACATTGGTACCCACTGCCGCCTTGCCTTGCTTGGTGCTCAGCGTTCAAAGGTTGGAGTAGGGAAAACGAGGGGTAGGATTAATATCCGTCTGCCTTGTGACCCCCACCTTCACGGCGAGGTCTCACTGGGTGTGGCATGGTGAAGGATCGCAGCTGACTTACATTGCAGTGTTCACGTCTGCACAGCTTCCTGGCCTATAGGCCTGAAAGGTCTAGTATAGGCACTATATGTTAGGCAGCATATGTTAATAAACTCGACCGTGTTTACGAGCAAACTACACAACCGTGTATGTACCTTTAAGAAGCGAAAGACCTCGCCATAGCCTGTTCAGTTCGTTTCGATTTCTTGCCACATAAGAGGCAAAATGATTATATGCATTCACGCCTGTGTACGTGTGTGCCTACTTGTTGTCAACACGATGAGTGAATGGTGTAATGACGGACCCTTCTCATCTAATACTTGGTATGTAGATCACCCATAGTAAGTTCAAGATCCTTATTGTTTCTAGCGGAGGTCAAAGGTCATCGGAGGTCAACATATGTCAAATACTGAAAACCTTTTAAGTTTTGAGCAATAAGCATTATCGTATAACTTGATAGGACAACCTTCAATTGAGCTCATACCTGGTAGGTGTGATCATCATAGTTAGTATAGATTAATATTGTTTTCAAGGAGGTCAAAGTTCATCTGAGGTCAATAGAGGCCAAACACTGAACACTTTGTAACCACTCTAACTTGATAGGGCAAACTTCAACTGAGTTCATACTTGGTATGTGTATCCATCATAGGTAGTACATGATCCCTATTGTTGTTGGTAGAGGTCAAAGGTCATCTGAAGTCAACAGAGGTTAAACATTGTGACAACCTTGTAAACACCATAACTTGATAAAGGTAACTTCAATTGAACTCATACTCAGTATGTACGTTCACCATATTTAGTACATGATCGTCATTGTTTTTAGGAAGGTCAAAGGCGATCTGAGATCACCAGAGGTCAAATATTATAAACACTATAACATGATAAGGCAAACTGCGATTGAGCTGATACGTGGCATGTGTGTTCAATATAGTTAGTGCGTTGGTGGGGGTCAGGTCATTTGGGGTCACCAGAGGTCAAACACTGAAAACCTTGTAAACACAAGATAGTAATCAAATTTTGAGCTCATACCTTGTTTATATGATACGAGTGAATGAGTTATTAAAACCTACTTTGTGGAGAGCGATGATCATCCGAGTTTAGCATAGATCACAAAGTGAAAACCTCCAATTATGCCCTTGACGTTCTTGTTTATCGGAAAGACTATGTCGTTTCATGATATACAGTCTCAAAAACGAGGATTTTTACCATATTGAACGACAGCCTTAACCAGAAAGGTTGAAATAGTTCCAAAACGTTCGCCTCAATTGCCTGTAGTATGGATCCAAAATGGGGGTCCCGCTCTCGATTCGCGGTGAAGAAGGTTTGAATGATGTTTTCTATAGTAACTTCGAGGATTTTTAAAGAAACATCCTTAAACCTCTTTTCAAATGTATATTTTATGCATTATATTGTGATTTCATATATAATTTTTCGGGCACTTTTGAGGAAAGCGCCCTCTACCAGGAGTTCTCCATATATCCCGAGGTTGGTCAAAAAACGAAATTAGAAAAACATTTTCAAACATTTTTCATTGGCATATGTTATGCATGAAATTGTCAATTTAGGCTATATAACTTTGGCGGCCATTTGAGAAAAGCGCCCTCTAGTTAAAGTTCTCCACCTTTCCCCGAGGTTGGACCCAAACATTCCGATTCAGCAATCTCAAAAGCACCAGAAAACATTGGTATTGGTATATTGGTATATTTCAAGCAGCAAACTGCTATTTTATAACATGTTGGTGGCCATTTTGCGAAAAATGCCCTCTTGGGGGATATCTCCAAATTGTCCAAGGGTTGGACCCAAAAATTCGGATTCAGCGTCATCGAAAGTACCAGAAAAAAATTCTTCAAACCTTCTTCGTCGAATCGAGAGCAGGGCCCCATTTTAGACCCCACTCCTGTAGTGTACTGCTGAAGTTGGACGCTTCTGTCTCGCATCCCGTATTACGTAACGGAATTCCCCAGCCCATAGGTGCCCGAGAATGTTGGTGGCAGAGCCAGACTGCCGCGTGGTCCCCAGCAGAGGTACGGTACTACACAGAAGCTACTACATTAACGTGTCTGGAAAGACTGTCGTTTTGGGTATAAGCTCAAAAACGAGAATTTTGAACAGTTCAACGACAACCATCATGCAGAAACAACGAAATAGTTCCAGACGCCTTTTATTGACTTTTTAAGTTTGTTTACAGTTTTACTTTAATGAACTTAGTGACGCATCTGGCAACATCCGTGATGTCACCGTTATACGTGGGCTGAAAGGCTCTTTGTAAGTCTTCATAATTCACCAGAATGTTTAAAAGATTGGCAGTATGCCAAAGTGCCTAATGTTTTTGAAAAATATATTTTCTGCACAATTTTCACACGGGGTTTCCAGCTATATTCCCAATAATACAT
This sequence comes from Psolus chitonoides, assembly GCA_027564615.1. Classification (NCBI taxonomy): domain Eukaryota; kingdom Metazoa; phylum Echinodermata; class Holothuroidea; order Dendrochirotida; family Psolidae; genus Psolus; species Psolus chitonoides. Next base: position 3,843 of record JAODUJ010180935.1, read on the forward strand.
ACATGCCTATTATCTCTGTATATATGTATGTTTACATTAGGACTAGGCCCATAAGAACTATTTCTTGCGGGGAGGGGCACTACATGGCCAATACCGCCTCCCTCCCCCTCGGATGTTCCAAAGATTTCAATTTCAATATTTTTACAGGAAAATGTCACTTTTTGAAAGAACAAATGTAGCACCATTTTGCATCTAATCCCCATTATACAACAATTCTCAAAAGGGGAGCTGTCCACCTTCCATTTAGACCCCTCCCCAGGACAGAGATGACTAACCCATCAAATTTTAGCTCCTATACAGCCCGTGTACATGCTCTACGAAATTCAGTCGTAAACTTGTCACTTTTCCCCTCAAAAATAGTTCCCAATAGGAAGCAAGGTGGGGGTTCCACGAGTTTACGATAGACCGTGTACACGCGACGAGGGAAACTTTGGGAAATGCTGTATATTTTGTATACGCATACAGTAACTGTCTTGGCGGCTAACAAATAAGTCAATTGCATAAAAAAAAATGTTTAATTTGTCCATAAAATCGAACCCATGTTCGAAAGATAATATTTATACATAAACTTGCCAGTCCGTTTAGGGAGATCATAAATAACGATTTAACAGGGCATCCATGTAGTTACACGCTATCGACGTCTGTTGTTTACTGCACACGACTTTATACCCCGAATATTACATCTGAAGCACTGGACATATTCTATATGACGTATGCACGTCATCGAACATAAAATGAACCAACGAGCTGAGCTGGTCGGAACAACTTTATAAAACACCCCCGTGAAAATATGAACGAGTCCGTTGTCATATAAATTTGTCATATAAAAGCAATCACTCGATACTGATCTATTCAGAAACAGGGACACTCGTTAATTCATGCAGAGGAACGGAAAGTAGACCATTTTATGATTTGACACACTTCTTTGAACAATCGGTTTTATTAGCTTGGCGAGAGGTCGCTTTTTGGTCGATGATTTAGTCTTTACTGTGTGCAAGATCCGGGAACCAGTCATTTCTATTGGCGCGAACTTTGGATTGACATTTTTTGGAGATAAATTATCTTAATTTCAGTAATAATCAGGCTAACTTTAGGAGAGAAAAAAAGCATCGAGAGAGAAAGTCTTTGGTAGGACAGAACCGCAACAATACACATAGCCTATAGCCTAACTGTAACAAAAATGGAAAATAAGAAGAGCGGTGATCATACAATGGGCGAAAATCCGGCGGAGTTCGCTGACAGAATGATGAAAATTGTAAATTCAGGAGCATTATCCCTGGCGATAAGTCTCGGGGTGGACAATGGTCTTTTTGAGGTTATGTCGCAGCAGAATGGACCAAAAACTAGTCACGAAATTGCCAAAAGTGCTGGATTAAAGGAAAGGTATGTTATTTATTATCTTTTTCATTCAATATGCTAACAAACCTGGGGCAAAAATAAGATAAGAGCTACAATACAACGCAGAGGCGGCGGTGCAAAGAGGGGGGGGGGGTGTAGGCTTCAGCCACCAATAATTGGACCATAGGTGAAAAAGATGATTTTTCGACGTTAAAGACCCACAGAAAACGATTTCAGATACCAGGAGGCGTAATTCTTCATTGGCCGATGTGCTATCATACTATTATTCGAGCTGGCTAGTACTGCAGGATTCTGACACGATTTAGGATGGGGGGTAGACGGGTGACGTCCCATAATATTGATTCATTGGACTATTTATTTCAGTCAGAATCCCATAAACTTTCAATTTTTTCTTGATTCTTGCTCAAATTGTCAGGTAGGCCCATAGGCTATGCCTGATGAAACATAAATAGTCATGGTTGGAGAATGAAATGCACTATTACAATTTAAAAACATTAGAACATAAATTAATCATCATGAATGTGAAATGAACACTGAGAAAATTTACTACCAGTCTGTTTGGTTATTAAATTGGTAGTCTATGAAAAAAAAATAATAATATAAAAATCGCAAACTGAGTGAGTATCTTCTTTGTTCATTGATACAAGAACGAAAATACCAAATGTTACCTAAATGTCTCGAAATAACATATTTACCGGTAGTACAGTAGTAGGCCTATGTGGTGCATGTGAAGAACGTTGGTCAGAATAATTGAACCTTTCGCCCCCTTCCATCGTAAAAAGGCAGTCTGTCTTAAGGGAATGCACGGCGACCACCACCCCCCCCCCCCCAAAAAAGGGATAAAATATTCCAGTTACAATTAGGCTATACCAAAAGAAACGATACTGAATAGTGTATGCATCTTGATAAAGTATTTATTTTTTATTTTTTATCTGAAGCAGAAAAATGCCTTCGATAAATAAATGACCAAAATTGCTTCTCAATCTTTGAAAATTAAGACGACATCGTTTTACTCTATATACTGACTACAATTCAGGTCAGAGTAGGCTTCTTGGCAGAAAAAATGTGTTGAATCCCTATTTTTCAGTCGATCGACTATTTCGCAGAACTGGTACAACCGCTGATGGGTTTCATCTCTTTCTTTCATTGTGCATCGATTTTTCCGGTTTTCGGTACTATATATCTTATATTCTACAACCCCTTGCTATCCGTTATTTCATATACTCGAATCTGATTGGTCGATTGGCCAGTTCTAGCCATCCGTTATTTTTTGCAATAACGGATGGCTGGCCTCATTAATATGCAAAAATCTCATTTGTAACATTTTTGGGGATGTAGGCTATAAACCACAATTTTTCGACTTTTATACTGGTCATAAACAGTCAGCTAAATTTAGAGTCTCGACTGTTTATTCCCCAGTAAAAGTCTCACAATTGCAGTTTATCCCTTAATTATTTCCTTCAATGTAGTAACTATATATATGTATGCGTGGGCCACGGAACAGAGGTCCGAAGTAAACTCTAATTCTCGCTCTATATAACTGCCTAAGATGGATGGCAGTATACTTCATACGCGCAGTGCAGCCGGGAGGGAAATTGCGCAGATGTCGACTCCTACCGAGCCGAGTCATGCCGCAGGCTAAGGTTGCAACTTGCCTTCTGTCCATGCACAGAGAGAGTATTTTCACTTAAAATAGAAGTGGTTGAGAATAGGCCTATACCATGGTATATGTCTTATATAGCGGTAAACTGTAGCAGTCTCATCCTATAGTTTACTGTTTTGCGCGTAAAATATTGTTTTCTGTGATATACGGTAGGCATACTGCCTTCTTGCGTCGGCTTTAATTGATACCCCAATCTGACTTTAAAACTGAAACATATTTTCATGAATATTTTTTTAAAACAGTGAAAGTCTAAGCTATGAGGACTGACGTTTCGACCGTAGACTCAGTTCAACAGTCGACAGTTGTTTTTAGAACAATTAGTTTTCAACAACTCTATTTTGTTTAATTGTCCTAGTTACAGATTCAAAACAGTTACACTGCTCACTAAAGCAGTACCGTATAGAACACACCCACAGGGATGCCGGAACCGCGGTGCAGCGGGTTTGTATCAACACTTCCTATGGGTGTATTAACGGGTGCACAAATGGCCTTTTGATGACATTTTTAAAAGCTTACACAAATGGAATTAAAACTCGACTCTCTCTCTCATCCATCACGTAACTCTGGCCTTCTGAGTACCACATTTGGCTCCCTTCAAGCATATTCTCCCATGGCGAAAAATCGCCAAACACCGATCAAGTTCCCCCTAAAATTAGTCAAAATCTTGGGGGTTGAAAAATAAAACTCACCATACCCCTCCCAAAAAAAGCCAGTCTAAGTCAGTCGGTCAGTAAATAACTGGCTTTTGTGTTATGTTATAAATAGGTAAAGTGTCCTTTCATTTTGTTGTCCTTTTTTTCAAACAATTGCTCTTTTGATTCCGTAACACATTGCGCCCTTGCCCTTAGCAACTTTTAGCATCCGCATACACACCTAACATCCGGTTAAGTAAAACATGCAAATGACAAATTTTCATTCCTCTGCATTGCCTGATTGTTGTGTCAACCCTTTTCACACGGTTGCCAGATTTTTTTCTACTCACAAAATTCACCTTGAAATTGTTTTGAGGGTACCCTTGTCCCGTTTCCGACACCCGTTTTGTGTGCATGGACTTGTCCAATTAGGTATATACATATAAATAAAGAAATAATTGTAGGCCTACTATAGAAAAAAAGAGAAATAGAAAAAAACCTTGACCGAAAATATTATTCGGCGTTTTCTAATTCTCTTATAAACTTCAGTACCAAGCAAAATGACACCAAGACCTGGATTCCTAAAAGAGCTCACTGAGCTTGCATAAACAGATATATCTGTACATGGCTAAACTGCAATAGCAGTATATGAAGCTATCTATCTCATATCTATATGAAGCTTAAAGGAGCTCGCTGAGTTTGAGATTATGTTTGAAAATCCCAATGTCACGGTTTGAACCCTAGATTTGGCCGCAAATTCAGCGAGCTCCTGTAACTATTTAGGTTTAGACCCTGCGTGACCCCTACCTCTTTCCTCTGGCCACGCATAGCTCGAAACTGCCAGTAGGGGCCGTGAATTTCGAGCAGGGGGATGCAGGGGCACTGGGTGGGCGGGACGCCTCCGGGCTATGGCGAACAAAAGGGGCGTACTTAAGCCTCCCCTTGGCCATTGTCGCGCAAATTCCACCCTGCTTAATGACAGATGTGGGTTAAAAAGGGACAACACTGAGGAAAGAAAACATTCAACTCATCGGAATTACCAAATAGGTTGGGCCAATGTGCAGATCTTACAAGATGTTTTCCTATTGGATAACACTTACAATAACCCTAACCCTAAACACTAACTTAATCCCTAATCCTAACAAAGAGTACAATCGATACCATACGATACAAACATCCAATAGGAAAATACCTAGTTCTGCACATCAGCTGAATAGGTTAGGTGTAACAGCATGAGCATTAGCTTTATGACAAAATATTAAAGACCAATTTCTCTCACCCACAAGAGTAGCATATATACCATGTGAAAGGAAGTCTTCCAAAAAGCCTACATTGGCTTAACAAAGACTCCCTGAAAAAGAAAGGAGATGTAGGCTACATAAGAAAACTAATTTTCATTACATCATTGGATCAATAATTCAGTAGTTTTCACATTAATAAGTTGCCATGATTTCTTTTTAAATAAATATTTTCTTTTAATGTTCTTTTTGATAATTTATTTTTCAATAATCTCTGTTATATATCATTCCAAGTTTGTATTACACGATTTCTTAAACTTAACATTCCTGTTGCAGTATTGTCTGTATAATAATGCGCATTGTTGGCAGATCTAGTATTGTGATAATGTATATCCCTGTTACTGATTAGGTAATTCTGAATGCCTCTGGCAGGAGTCCATTCCACGCCTTGAAGGAAAAGTGGCAAGATTTACACGTATGATATCATTAGGTTTTATAATGAATCCAGATTCTTAAAAAGAGGGCTGGTATGATCACGGGGTGCTGCATGTGATACTTGGCGGGATGGCTTTGTTTTGTAGTATGATATAAATGAAGTAAGATTAGTACCACGCGTACCAGACCAAACAGTAGAACAACAAGATAAATCCACATTCCATCAGGAGGATTCTGTATGGACAAAGTGCCATACACAACTACAATCGAGCTGTCCAGTACTGCAGCTATCTGGTATATTTGTGGGGACAACAAATGGCCTTTATATATACTCAACGACACCAGCGTAAATAAAATAAATGAACATATTTTTTTTACATTAAACATGGGTTACGTCCGACCATTACGTCTTGCACCATTACTTTATGACATGTACGAATACTCTTCGGGAACATGACAGCCAATGAGGGGGTTGTGCCCCTTCTAACTCCGCTAGGGATTTCACCCCATACCCCCGTCGCCGCACCACTAACAAATCCGGTGCTACGTCGCTGTGCTCATCGGTAATGGTGGGAATGTTACATCATTTGAAATATGAAAGTTTGGACATCACATTCCTTTTCAGCAAGGGCATAGCTCACGACGGAGGGGGAAGGGGGTCACAGGGTCAGGACCCACAAACTTTTTGAAGATGCTCCTATTGACTTGAACATTTTCACATGGTGAATTTCCCCCTGGTCCCCTCACCTTCACCCCCTCAATTTTGGAAACCGATCTACGCCCGTGCTTTACAGCTTATCTAAACGGCCTCATGAAGGAGTTCAATGAGCTGTGAGTATTCGGAATACTCTTTATTAATTAGTTCAATTTCTCTCATAACAATCCGGAAATGTGCTGGCATTTTTCGAAAACATTACGAGAAATACTGCTCTAACCAAGGAAAACTTACTATTGTATACCGAGGAACATTACTGGTATGCTCCCAAATTATGGCCGTGTTTCTGTCAACTGTTATAGTTCACTGTTAGTTTACATACCCTATATGGTCATCTCCATAACATATATGGTATGGAGATGACCATATATGTCAACCAACAGTCAACTAACAGTTGAACACAGTCTATATAAAATGCTCAAACAAACACAATGTGCCACCAAACCAAGGGCGGCAGAACCGGGGGTGGGCACAGGGGGCACGTGCCCCCCCCCCACTTTCTAAAAATGTGCCCTTTTTCTGCACACTTTTCTAAAAATGTGCCATTTTTCTACAGACTTTTCTAAAAATGTGCCCTTTTTCTACATAAACAATTTCTGCAAAGTGCCCTTCGACGTCGGTGCCCCCCCCCCCAGATTAAGAGTACTTCCGCCGCCCTTGCCGACGCGACCTTCTTCCTGGGGGGGGGGGGATAACATGTTATTATGCTGAACAGTTCCATGGCGTCAAATTCTTGACGAATGAATCGAAAAGACATCCATACTTATAGAACTTCTTTATCAACTAATACTCTTGTATATAAGGACAGGTGATGTTGACGGCTGGACAGACAGAGTTGGAAGAGCTGGCAACGAGCGTGCTCCC
>JAODUJ010181046.1:0-10746 GCA_027564615.1 Psolus chitonoides
TTGAAGTCCCTAATTTTACCTTCAAATCCCTTTCTATCAAACCTAGGCAACAGTCCACAACAAACCACCTTAGCCCTGGACGCCTTCAAACGACACAGTAATTCCCTATACTTTGACTTCATTCCCCTACTAGAATCTTTCCCAAGGTTTTTAGTCCCCACCTGCACAACTACCACCTCCTCGTTGTCCACCACAAAATTTATCATACTTGACACATCTTCTATCCTGGCCCCTGGTAAGCAGACTCTTATCTTTTTGTCTTATCGACATACCTAACCGATGAATCGCCCACCAACAAAACACTGTCCTTGACCTTATCCATGGACCAATTACTTATCTTGAGCCCACTACCCCTGTACTGGCATCCTCTCCCAACCTTGACCTCATGCACCTCCCCCCTGGCCATAGTAGGTTCCTCGACCACCTCAACCAACTCCTCACTCCCTTCTTCCACATGGAGCCCATCAAAAGAGTTAGATGTCGTAACGCCAGTCTCTAAATACTCTAAACCCTCCAAAATCCTATCACTACCAGCACCTCCGGGATCAACTGATTCCCACTCGTCAACAATCTCCCATTCAACATCACCGAGACCACTTTCCTGCACCTCGTCCCTACTTAACTTACGCACCTGTATCTCAGCCAACCTGGACTCCAGTTCTAATTACATGTTGCACTTCTTACAGACATATTCGAAATCAACCCTCCCGGCGGCTTCAAAATCTCGATCGACTACTCCCGAACTCTCAAATTCAACCCACATGTTAAAAATACTGCAAGAAATCCATTCCGCCATGTTTTTATTTCTCCCAACCATTATACAAATCCAACAAAACAAACACACACTGAAGTACAAAGAGCACAAAAACAAGACACAACAGAGAAATACAATACACCAGTGGAATAACAAAAGAGGGATTACCGCACAGACCGCACACTACGCGCAGGCTTCAACGATCTGTAACAGTGGTAAGCTTAGGCTTAAGACGGTATAATACGTATAGGGGAGATACACGAAAACGATAGGATACAACACACAGACTATATGCAAGTAATACGAAAGACGAAAGATTAGAAAAACAGTATAACTAACCTCCAAATCACACACTCCAAGCAATAAACGAAACTACGGACAAGAGGAACACACCAGAAAAATAAAATTAGGAGTGGAATATAAAAACAATGAAAGATGATACCAGAATAATTTCTCTTTTGAAAATTCACTTCTCGATTCAAGGGTTGCCAACAACTTGGATTAAAGAAACGACGTGGAGATGGGCAGGAGGCATTACAAGAATCCAGGACAATAGATGGACTATTAGAGACTCACAGAATAAGCAAAGGAAAGGGAGGAGAAGGGGGAGACCCAGGATAAGATGGAAGGATGATATCACCAATAAAATGGGCACAACAACATGGACAAGAACAGCAAGGGCAAGAACAGAATAGAAAATGTTGGAGGAGAACTTTATACAGCATTGGGTGAAATAGCCTGACGAAGACGACGACAGTAAATATACTCTGGCAAACGTTATATTAGAACATTCGAGCCACTTTCAGTCGTTTTTACATGTAGAGAGCCTCATGTAGAGAACATGAATAAAAGCTGGGAATGATGCCTCGGGTAATTGCGGCCTTTGCTACGGCATACGCGCACCCATCATTGATGCTGAACCGACGATTATGGCTAAAGCATACACCACCGGTTCACATACGGAATACAATGCCCATTATTCAGATATTGGATGTAGCCCAATTGAAAATATGTCATGGTATGATTCGGGTATATTTATTAGAATGGTACGATACTATGGAGAACATAGTACGATAGTATTGTTCGGCAGGATGGAATAGAGTTAGTCAAGCAATGGATCTGGACAGATGGAGATGGATAGATAACAAGCGTTTGAACCCGTTGGTCAGAAAATACCAAGTCATCAGTGGTAGATCCATCAGCCCATGGAGACAATTATTGAGCAATGCTTTGTCTCTGTGCTAATATGTAGCACATGTATCTAAGTCCCAGCTGTCACATCATCCAAATTACCCAATCTAGTTGGCCGGCGGATATCATGACAGCTCATTCACCAAATGCAGAGGAGCATATCGTGTTGTTGGACTGTTCCATCTCTATTACAGGAACGAAGAAGCCAAGTAGCCGACACCAGAAAAGGTCGGCTTGCCATGGATGTTGACAAAACAAAAAAAGGTGGGTGAACGAGCGTCAGACATTAGGCACTGACATTATGTTAAATGGTACACGTTTTCCGCCATATAGGAAGCACATCACAGTTGTGGATGCTAATGGGTCGCTGACATGTGTCGATACGTTTCCATTCATGACACCTGTCACACCGTTGTTGAAATCTGTTACTGAACACTGCCAGCAGTACACGTACTCACGGTTGTCACTCGTTTCCCTCCTTCATTGGCATAGGGAAGAAGACAGAAGTGCTCAAGCTAATCGAAAATGCGGTAGCAGGTGTCTTTTCAAATATATTTGTTCAGACGAAGCTGACCTTGAGAAAGCTTGAGCTAGTTTATGGGATGCAAACTACTATTCGGCAAAACTTACTCTTGAACACCCAGAAGCATCAGGACTGGTTTGACTCAATCAACGAAGAGATCACCAGCCTTCTCAGACAGAAGCAGTACGCTTTCACGAGCTGGCTCCACGACAAGCAGTCAACAGCCAACCATGATCGCTTCAAACTACTCAGAAGCAAGGTCCAGACTGAGCTGCGGCGAATGAAGGACAAATGATGGCAGGCGAAGGCTGAAGAACTACAACAGTACACTGTAAAAAATTCCGGTGGAATTCTGTAGAATTACAGAGAAGAAACAAAGAAATACATAAGATTTACAACAAAAGTGCTGTCAAACGATGTACGCTGATGAGCACGATGCGAAGAAGTTATTTGCTAGCCTGGAGGTTGTGTATGGCCCCTCATCCAATGCCATGGCATCTGTTCGAAATGTGGATGTCACCCTACTCACCAAGAAGAGTGATATCATACAGCAGTGGAGCGACCACTTCAGTCAGCTGCTCCACAGGCCATCTCAGATCGACCAGCAGGCAATCCATAACATGCCCAGTCCTAGCACCACTTGACGACCCTCCCACAATTAAGAAGACCCTGAAAGCTGTCAAGCGGCTTCAACCAGGGAACGCACCCGGCCCCGATAGGATACCACTTGAGCTCTTCAAGGAAGAAGGAAAGACTATAGCTGTCAAGCTCACTGAGCTGATGCAACTCGTTTGGGAGGAGGGCTCAGTTCTACAGGACTTCAAGGATGCCAATATCATCCACCTGTAAAAGAACAAGTGACAGAGCATCGTGCGATAACCGCAGAGGTATCGCACTGCTTATCATTGCAGGTAAGATCATAGCCCGCGTTCTTCTAAACTGTATCACACACCACTTGCTGGATAATATGGTCTATGAGAGCTAGTGTGGTTTCTGAAGCCGAGTGGGGACGATATACACGATATTTGCTATACGACAGATCCAGGAGACGTGCCATGAGCAGAACCAAAAATCTGTACATCCTCTTTGTGGACCTGACTAAAGCGTTCGACACCGTCGTGAGGGTCCGTGGGCCATCTTATCCAAGCTTGACTGTCCTACAGTTCGTCAAGATCATCCGATGGTTTCATGACAGCATGATGGCTCACATTTTAGAAAATGGCTCCGTGTCCGACCCCTTCCCAGTTTCCAACGGTGTCAAGCGGGGCTGCGTCCTGGCACCTACGCTATTTGGCCTCATGTTCGCCACAATGCTGTTTGCTGCACTCTCTGGGACGAACGCTAAAATTACCGTTCGTTGCAGATACGATGGCCGTTTCTTAGACATGAGGCGTCTGAAAGCGAAAACCAAAGTCCTTGAGGCCTCAGGGAGAGATGGCCGCTCCCGTGCAGCACTCAACGAACCAGACCTACAAGAACTTGCCAGCTGCCTTTCAACAGCAGCTAAAGCTGACCATCAACCTACGGAAAACAGAAGTGATGCTTCAGCCAGCACATGACTTTACTCAACCTGAGCCTTGTATCGAGATTGAAGGCACGAGGCTCAACAACGCTGACAGCTTCACCTACGTAGGGAGCTGTGTGACCTCATCCTGCAGGATGGACAGAGAAGTATCAAGCCGACTAGCAAAAGCAGGTACTTCCTTCGGCAGACTGAGGACTCGAGTGTGGGCGAATGAGGCATCATTCAGTACACCAAGCTGGCAGTTCACAAGGCAGTCGTCCTCACAGCCCTACTCTACGGGTGCGAAACGTGGACGCTGTATAGGATCCTGGGCATATCTTGGGAGGATAGAGTCTCCAACACCGTTGTGCTTCGTATAACGAAAATGTCCGACATCGAGGCACTCGTCACCAAAACTAGTCTTCTTCTCAGAGCTGGCAACTGGTACGAGAAACCGTAAGAATATGCAGAAAAATCGACGGAGTAGCTGTACGACTCCGAGGCACGGCAGCAATTCAAGGAGTAACTTATCCAGGTAAAAAAATGTTCATCAGCAAAGTTGTCATCGGGTGAACGCATTTTCACGCAGCGTGTTACGAGCCTCATGACAAAAACATGTATGGGTCAATTCGCACATACCAGCACCTGATATTCTATCCTAGTGGGTTGTGGATTGATTTTCCCATTGATGGTCCCTTGGCTGCATAGATTGATGACCTTTGGTTTGTCCAAGTTCCGGAAATATTTGAGTAGAGGGCAGTACGGTAAGGGTTTTCACAGTGGCTTATCCTGCACCGGTCTGTGTCTGTGTAATTCATAATTGAACACGGTGGTAATTCAGTGTCCACCCAATTGTAGGATTATTCGGAATAGAGCAGATAAACCCGATAACTCTCCCAGTCACTTGCAGTCAGTTACAATCCTTGCACGGTAATCTAGGTAAGGCAAATAGAAGATGGACACTGCGTCTCGCAAATAAGGTACTAAGCCTTACTATTCGTTAATTTATTGGCAGTCTGTTTTCTGTAGGCCTATCTGGTTTATTTCATGGGAAGGACATTCAAGTGTAGATCAGTATCAATCAATAATTTCCGTCATGACTAAAATTTAGGACGTTTCTCTTATGACGAACACATGATGTAAGAATTTGTAATCCGTCCATATTAGGTGTAAGCAGAATGAAGTTTACGCAATGACGACATATCAACTTCATTCCGTGGTTCTGGAGAAATTCTCAATTGCCTACATTCAAAGGACACTTTATGTTTTGAGGTTTCTAATTACGTCGTGTAAATATCCAGGCTATATGTCTTGTTTCATTTTAAAGAAAAATTATGTAAACTGGACACACTGATAATATACATGTAACATATAAGTGACACGCTCCCACATGACTCTAGAATGCGTGCCATATTGGATAGAAAGATTGTTTCCATACGTTGGTTACATTACACTTTATATTGTTAAATAATTGACCTACACTGGATTATTATCTTCAAGAATAAATTATTGTTTTTGCTAATATAATAAAATTCTACGTTTTATAGTTATTTTGTGTCTAAAATAGGTTTAGTTTTGGGACACTAATATGAGACAGACTGTGGAAATATCTTTTTTGCGAACAAGTCTTTCCGGAATTATGTAAATTATGTACGACAGGCATATTCTTAAAGTATAGAAAATTAGCTTTGAAATTATATATGTTTCGTGAGTATGTGTGGGAGGTGAATTTAATGCGAACGTTTGGGGTCTCTGCCGCTCGCCTATGAGATCCCCACACCTGCCTTGTGAGTTGTGACGCAAACGATGTCATTTATATTTTCCACTGTAATATCTGTAGAGGTACACAATTTCGCCTACGTTTCAACAATCATAAGAAGTCGATACGAGACCACCCACACCCCGGATTCCCAGTCGCCCAACATTTAAACCTTCCAGGTCACTCATTACATGACCTCAAATGCACTCTAATAGCCAATAAATTCTCTTGTAGCGTAAGCGTAACAAAAGTAATTGGATCTTCCGTATCAGTTCCAACACCACTGGTCTTAACAAAGACTTGAGCACTCTGAATCTATATAAATTTCATTTAAGCCTATAATTCGTTCACCAGCGGTTGTAAAGTGTAATTATACTATTGATCTACATCATTACTGGTTGTACGTACTTCATATCTATGTCAATGTACTTTTGATCAACTGTGTGTCCCTTTGCTGACGAAGGCTCCAGGGTGAACAGAGAATTTCATTAAATCGTAAATATTTGTACTCCCAAGTCAATTATGAGTTCTTGTTTGAAGTTATTCGCCTTGTCTACTATTTCGTTTTGTATCGGAGTATACGTGAAATCTTTATTAATCATATATTAATATATAATATATCCTGTAACACTTTCTTTTTCATTCAAGGTAATACCTCTTGTTACCTATACCAATACATCCTTGTCACTTCTTCACGGACGATTGGTCACATATACGTTCGTAGCGGACCCACTTCCTGGTATAGGTATGATATATTATATAATTTTTTATTCACTAGACCAGTAGATTACTCAAATTTATTTTGGTATTTTCTAGAGGCACTCATCTAGGTGCTGAGACAACCGTGAACACCGTGATGGAAATACTTCAAGGTCCGTTTATCAGTATGGGACCATTTTATATAATATCCTCCTTTCCACAAATAAAACGAATGACAACCGAATGACCGTACTTAAGCGTTATAAAAGCCCGAACGACAAACGGTTGACAGCAGTCTTGTAGTGTGGGTATGAATAGTGGATGCGACTACGGGTACGGGTACCAGGTAGTGAGTACGGGTGCGGGTACGGGTCCTGACCAGTGAGTACGGGTACAGAGCAAAATCGAATTGAGAGTACGGGTACGAGTACGGGTACGAGTATGGGTACCAAGACATGAGTACGGGTACGGGTACGGTAATTTCTATGAGTACGGGTACGGGTACGAGTATTATTTTATGAATCACATTTGATATGCAATTTACACTGTAAATGGGTGATTAAATGTTTAGAGGGAAAAGGTCAGTTCCACATTCTTTCTTCCCCTGCTTAGAAATTTGGGCATAGATGATACCAATTTAACCCTTTATCCATAGAGGTATAATTTACAGGGGTCGTGGCGGGACATGAATGATCGCGTATAGCGGAACGCAGCTGGTGACTGACCGTCACTATTGCGTGCACATTCCAGCAGTTATGTAACAGCTGTCACGCTGTGTGTGAACGAGTAAAGACGTGTCTGGCTGAGGCAGTCATCTGATATACCCCCCCCCCCGCAGGTTTGGGCAGAAAAATGGGTTAGTCTAATGGAAATACCTGTGTGGGTGAAACGATGCCATACGTCTCTAGCTACAGTCAATTGTCGCAGTTCATTATACTTGAACTCCTAGAGATTATTTGTCTTGATCCTACCAACATATCCGTGTTAATGCATGTGTGTGTATAATCTTTCTCAAAATAAGTGTGATGACGTCATATGGTCCACTCAGGACAGAGTCCATACTTCTGGTGTCTCAAATATTGTGTGTAGGCTTTTGTCATTCTCAAAATAAGTGAGTCAACTAGGCAGTAGGCAACCAACTACGGTGTCATTACTCCAAATGATACTTTGAGATGCGTATTTTCATTCTCAAAATAAACCCCTAAGTTAGTCGGTCGGTCAAAACGATGTCACATGACATATCGGAAGATCCCTATGACAATGACAGCAATATTGTCAATTGCCCCACATGATTTTCTAAAAGTGGTCTTCCGGAATTGACCATACATGGTTTCTACAACTCCCGAACACCAGACCTATCTCAACGTTTGAAATCAGTACACATAATGTGTACAAACCTAGGGCCTAAGTTAGACCCTATAACTAAAATAGTAGGTCTAGCCTATACTTCTATAGCCCAACACATTCTCACAACCCATTATCATGGTGGGACTTATTGACCCGGCTATCCGGCTCCGCAATAGCATAATTCTGCTCTTCTTGGCCCAGCAATAGAGATGTACAACCCTAACTTTATTATCCAACCATGTCCGGGTCGCATCTTTTTTTCGTAGGACGGCAACGGAAGGTAACGATTTCAGGATTTTACAAATTCGTTTCAAAATCAAGTTAGGGTTCAGAAAAAGGGTTAGGATCGGCTCTCTGGGGGAAATTAAGCATGTTCTTTTATAATCCGGGGTCAAAACTAGGAAAAAAGATTCAGACCTTGGTTTTTGAAAAAGCATCACATGATTTGATTCGATTGGCCAAAACCATATTTCCTTCCATTACCATCCTACGAAAAAATGATGCGTCCGGGTCAATAGCCACAATCTATTCTCACAAAACATAATTTTCGCACAACTAGTACCAGTACTAATGCACTGCCAATTATAATCCCAAAACTGATGACTAACTTAAACTTCTGTGCGAATACTCGTTGACGCCCGTTCATCAACTTATCGAGGTGCATGGTGTGGTGCCTCAAAAAGGTGGACACCATTATTGCATCTCTGGGTTTAGAATCATGATGCCTAATTATTACCTGAATTTTTTTTGAACTGGGATTTCTTTCTTCTGTATTGTGATGAGGTGTTCACCAGTGTTTCCACATTTTCAAATTTCAAAACCGATATCCTGAAAAGTGTACTAAAATTTCTAGAAATCACGTGCCCATTTCCCGAAATAGATTTTAGGCTATTGTGAGCAACCCGCTCTTTCCTTCCTTTTCTTTTTACTGTTGTCTATGTAGCTAACTTGGTGAATTTACTTCATTTGCTTTATCTTAGTATTCCCTGATTTTTTTCATTTTCTGAAACACTTTCCTGAATTTCGGGGAATTTCCTTGAAAGTGGAAACACTGTATAGCCTACACTGGAAACAGCTGTTTTCAACATGTGTTACAACCAAATATCCTATAGCGCCGAAGGCGTTATAGCGCCTTCGGCGCTATACTATCTTTGGTTACAACAGTAAGGTCGAGTTTAGAGGAGCTTTCCTTCACCACTTTAAAGCAGCAGTTCTATAGTATGGCTATGATAACAATTGACAACACATCTGAAAGAATAACTATGAGAGGTATGAACCTACTTAGCTTAAACTCCAATATGAAATATCACTGTACCCATGAGTACGGGTACGAGTATGGGTACCAGGTCATGGGTATGGGTAAAAGTACGGGTACTAACTCTGAGTACGGGTACATGCACGAGTCCAGAGCTGTGAGTACGGGTATGGGTATGGGTCCCGGGACATGAGTACGGGTACAGGAATCCGTACTCGAGTACGGGTACGAGTACGGGTACTACAAGACTGCTAAATGATGAGAGGTGGTAGCAACCTGTCCGTCACCACTGTAGAACAGACGTGCTGAAACATGGCAAATGAACCTAATTACCTGAAGTTATCTGCTTCCCACTACAACGAAATCATAACAGCTTTTGACGAGTAGCCTTAGTATCAACGGAATAATATAATGTTATTAACTTTGTTGTCCCTCGCCTTAAACTTGTGATTTTAAGGAAATCATTTGATGTGAAATCGGTAGAAAACTAAAAATGTAGCAGCGTCATCATTCAGCAATAGATGATTGAACATCTCCAGAAAATGTGTTCCTTTTATCTGCATCATTACAACATCTGCAACGAGGCGAAATTATTTTATACATAATACGGTATACATGGATATATGAAGTATAATGCACATATACATTATTAATCACTATCAGTGGCGGCGCCACGGGGAGAATGGGGGGGGGGGGGATTAGTCCACTACTTCTCGGAGAGCCAAACAATTGAAATAGTCTACAATTGCGTTTAAGCTATAATTTTTGTGTAGAGGGTGCATGAGGTGATGTTTTCTGATATTTAGAAGTTATATAAGGCACAAGTTTGTCATAGTAAACATAAAACCCAAATAAAATCGCGCGCGATATCTACATTGGTTATTCCCTTTAATGTTTCAACGCGCAAATGAGTCAGTATGTTTCTCCGTGAAAACATTTATGTGAAGTAAGTACCAACTACTATATGTTTCATCTTTAGTAGACTAATATCTGCGGGTCTCAAGTTATAGGAAATTATGACCATGTTGTGCTGTGCATCGGATTTTGTCAACTTTTCTTAGGTCAAACCCGCCCACACTAGACCCTCCTTATCACTCCTATAATTAGGCTATGTATTTTAATAATTAAATCATGAATTTCACCACAGGTACTTTCTCATTGTATTGCGCTCTTTGCAAATTAAACATATATTCCAACCCGCCCGATTCAACCGGCAGTCCCCCGATTTTCCGCGAATGCCCCATGATTTTCATTTTGTCCCCAAATCTTAATTTTCTAGAGGAAAACTAAAAATGGGATTGAAATAAGTAACACAGGTGGCGAACATTGCCTTAAACCCAAGACTAAGGTGGAAATGCAAGCTTTAGTATCTTTCTTGCTCCATTCTACCATTGAGAAGGATTCTATTGAAATACCATATACTACCGAGAGTGCCAAATCTAGTCTTGTGGGAGCTAATAAAAGCCAAACTTTTCTGATGTCATCCCCAACCATGGTCGAGCTGACGTCATTTGTGAATCTCCCGCTTTTTAAATGGTTTGGGTTGGAATCTAATACACCAGTAATTTGCTGCTCCAATAATACATAATTCCTAATATTTTGTGTCAACATTAAAATAGACATAAATATCCTGGCGCGCAATGATATAGTCTATCTTTCTTTCCTACCATACTCTAGCAATTTCACATAGTTACACACATAGTTACATTTTTGC
>JAODUJ010181157.1:0-10746 GCA_027564615.1 Psolus chitonoides
CAATGTATGGTGAATTGTAAGTGCCATGATGAGTACACTTCTCAGCTTCGAAATGACTGGTGGTTCATGCCTCTCGCGTGGTCGCACTGGGCTCCGGGGGACCTTCGACAGAGTCAATTTAGTGTGCAAGTCAATGGAGAGGCTTATGGTGGTGCGCCACCTTCAAGTTCAAAAATTCAATTATTGCGCAATCTACCGGGTAGATTGCACAATAATTGACTTAAAAATCGCAGTAGATCCTCAATTTCCAAGCAAGCCTATACTAATATACAGCATAATAAATAGTGCTCAGTACATGGTCCCCGTAAATACTCAGAATCAGAAGTAAAAGAGCTTGCACGCCTTTTTATTCCGCCTAAATCAGACTAAAACTGGTGATATTAGGCCGACACGACAATGTTGCCGCTATGTTAATAGCGATCTTTACGTGAGTAGGTCCATCTGTCCATATTGATGTCAAGAAGTACATTATTATTTGTTATGGTTAGGAAATTATAACCATGAAGGATTGATTATGATGTCACAGATGTTGTTATGTTACTCTTATGGAGTGAACAGAAGGTTTACTCCAGCCGTGAACATCCCGGAAAAATATTGCAGTACTTTGCTGTAGCTATGTTCCAGTGAACGATGTATAGTGAATGGTATGAACCTTGCTAGAGCTAGCACTGAATATGTTACGAGGACAATCCCCCGAAAAAATGACTATGGAGCAGTCAGTGAGCTAGAAACCGCCACAGAAACAGTCAGCTGTCATATATTGGACTTGCTCAAGTCCCAATAATTTTCTCTGAAAAAAATCATCCAAAAAGAATCATTTAGGTTGTAGAATAGAATTAAACTACAACAGGTCGACTTTTACTGGTTAATAAATAGTCTCGACTCTAAATTCAGCTGAATAACGGACTCGGTATCGCTTCGTCGGTTATTCAGCTGAATTTAGAGTCTCGACTGTTTATTCCCCAGTAAGAGCCTCCTAGTTGCAGTTAGTCTCTTAGTTGCAAATATATATGACTGATTGGGATTGCGACATGAATGCGGGAGCGGGTATTTCTGGCTTCAGCGGAGGGTGACTCGTGTAAACAATGGGATATTCGTTATTGAAATCAGGAAGGAAGTGGTGCAAGGAAGCGGTGCAAGGAAGTGGCGTAAGCGGTACTATTAAAGTTAATCCTTTGAATATTGGGGGCTTCCGGAAAGTAAAACATTACGATTACTCGACAGGATGGCCTTCTCGCTTCTCGCTTAGCGTTCAGCATAAGAGATTGGAGCAGGGAAATATGGGGACGGGCCGTGGGACTCGTGAGGTTCCCACAGGCGAGGATAGATTTGCCACCTACCTCATTATATGCCTTGTTGCAGTGGTTCTTTCCACAGAGCATGTCGTATATATATAACACTGAATCCCACCTTAGGGCGACATATATGTCTCGGCGGGCGGATGGCGCCCTTCCATTACTGCTGCATGGATATTGGCTGAACCCTCAAGCGCACGGAGGCAATTTCACAGGGGTCCTTGGCGGGGCAATAACGTCTAGAGCTGAAACGCAGCTGTAGCTCGGCCTTTTGTTCGCTCCATTCCGGCAGTTCCCCGCTCCTGCAGCGTTTTTGCAGCCACCTGCTCGAACATCCCGGTACGTAGCGTGCAGTGACGATCCCCGCGTGGGCAGATGAAGGGGTGGGTGTAAGGTATAGGCCTTCTCAATTGGCGGTCCGCGGGCCACACGGAGACCTAAAGAGTGGCCTGTTACCGTATGAAAATATTCATTCAAAAAATGATATGATACAAGAAAAACAGAATGAAAACAGCAACGAAAAAATTCACAAAAAAAACGTAAAAAACAAAATAATAAAACCTAGTCCGGTTCCATTTCAAATAGACCTATAGCCTCCATGTAACTAAATTTACTAAAACTTTGTCCGTCCTCCGGAAATCCTGGGAGAGGGGGGGGGGGGATCTACCCCCACTTTTGACAGGGGGTGGCCTAGGCCTACACAAATATCTCCTTAGATTTTCAGGAATATGACAATAAAAATATGTGTTTCTCTCTCACTATTTCTCTGTGATATTTAACTTGGTATTGATCTCAGTAATTTTGACTTTATTGACTTTATTGACGTATCTAATGATCAGAAAGATACATTTGTTGCATTTATTATTATAATTCAGAAAATGTTTGGGCGCTTCGCGCGTACTGGTGTTGTTCTTACTTGTCATATGGTGTCACTAGTGCCGAATATGCCATTCAAATCTCGACGTTCATACACGATGCAAGATGGAATGTTTGCCTCGCGCTTCCGCGATGAATAGTATCTGTTCATTCTTGTCTTGTCATGTCATTCGGTGTCATTGTGTCGAATGTGCTGTTCATAACCGAAAGATTGGAAATAATAACCCAAATTGTCCGCGCGCTTCGCGCGCAGTGATGTGCCATCTTCTTGTCTTGTCTTGTCATGTGATGTCACGTGTGCCATATGTGCCGCTCATATGACTCAATTTTCGTTTCGCGCTAGGCGAGCAGTTAGTGTTTTTGTCTATAGTGCTGTGTGGTCTCACTTGCGCTGAATGTGCTGTTTATCCCCCACATATCGAAATCACAACTCAAACTGTTCCGCCCGCTCCGCGCGCAGTAGTGTTTCTATTGTCTTGTCATTTGGTGTTACGTCTGTCATATATGTGCCGTTCATAAACCCAACGATCGGAATTGTAACTTAATTTCTTTACGCAGTTTTTCTTCCTTCTGTTTTGTAATGTGGTCTCACTTGCACCGAATGTGCTATTTATAAATCAAGATCGGATACTATAACCAAAAGTGTTCCAATTATAGGTACGAAACTGCATGTTCAACTAGTCATGGGGTAAATATTCGAGAACATTCATGGCACTTGTGGTTCATTATTGGTCAATATTGCCATAATCACCAACTAGTGGAGAATCCCTGGTGTAAGGTGTAGCCTACCCATGTAGAAAGGGTCGAACCGTATACAGCATCCTATATCCGGTATAATACATGTGGACACATATATTCCCAGCTAATTTAATGATAGCCTGCAAATAATACTTATACTGTTACTCACATGGAGCTCGTATGCTTTTTCATATCATGCGATTTGTCAAGCTTAATGATGCCTTCCACAACTTTTACGATTCAACGTAATCTAGCTATACACACGTACGTGATCACAGCACGAGACTTCTAGTCCCTAATTCATTTGAAAGTCAGTTTATCAAATCTCGCTATCTCTCAACGTCAATCCAGAACGTGAAGAATCGCAGGAATGATATTCGTTTTTGTTTGGGGACAGGTAGTGCAGTGATTGGATAACACTGTGAACAAATGGATTGACGAATCCAGAAGATGAGTTCACAAGGCTGGAATTGTCTGCTGCTATTTGCCCGTAATTATTTCTATCCCATCCATTCTTGTCGTTTAACACCTGGTCTGCGCTAAGCGTTATTGCATCTCATTTTGATAATTAAACCGAATGGCCGCACCTCGGCCGCGTCGATTTCTTAACGAGTTTATTGACCAGAGCTATAGGATGAATGACGTTGGCATTTAAACTAAATACTCTAGATATCGACTTGCATTTCATGCTGAACATTTCCGTTACAATGATATTGTATTACCGACTGTTGGTTTATCACAACCACAACCCGCAGCGATTACCTGGAGGTGGCGAGTTTGTCGTTGTTACGTTCTATACGTTGTGTGTATGTTTTTCGTTTTCGCTGGTCCCGAAGGGAACAAGCCTTATTCTTTTTTGTCCCTCTGTCACTCCATCACGTCGTTTTAGGTCACGTGACGGTCAGTGTTGCCATTACCTATTGGTTTTAATGAACGTAATGCAATAGGCCCATGTGTAAAGAGTGGTGGTAAATCTGACTATGAGAATCAATTTAGAGTGATCACACTGGAAGTATTATTATTCAATTAAATAGAAATGATAACCAGCTGATTGCAGATGAATGGCTAAATGTGGAGGCAGAGTCATTACCAGGTTATCGTGGTGAATACAGTATACAGTTACTGATGGAAAGCATTATAGGATTAAATAGGAACTCAAACGGATGAAACACCAGATCTAGAGCGCACAGGACTGTGGGAGAGGTGCCGTGTGAGGGGTTGGGAAGGGGGGGGGTGCGATGTTAATGTTACATGTGATATTTGGTTAATTGTGATGTTGAGTCTGAAATTCGGTGTTAATGTTATTACACTTCGAAAATTATTGCACTACCGTAATAAAAAAGATCGAGATGGACGATGACGTCACTATCACGTATTATTCTTCATCCGCTGCGACTGTACCTCCACTCCAGGACCAAAGCCCAGGCCATGTTCGGTGTAAGTTCGGAACTGTGCTCCCCAGACTCCACAATCCCTTCGATCAACTTTATCTGGGGGCAGTTTATACGAGTTGTGTTCGGTCTTGTTCATACTGGATGTGTCTTATATATTTCCGGTACTGTACATTAAGATGGCGGTATTTATATATGCCTGAGTTGGAAAAAATAAAAGTCCAAGATGAACTCCGATTCGAGTATTTCCCTGTCATATTTGACCTCGTCTAACCGCTGACTTCCATTAAACACACACCAATAACTCCTGTAAACTTTATATCTACTGAACTGTACTAAACTGGGCCGAATTGGGGGCGCCGACGATGAATACCGACTGCGTCTCGTTCTCTGTTGATTTTTGCTGTTTTGTATATCTGTTTGTTATTTGTTTGCCTCAGATATCACGCTTAAATATTGTCCGTTAGAATGCGACTTTTTCTCATCAGTCAATTTTGCTTCGAATATTTCCTTCAGCCTACGTTTATTCGGCATGGACTTACTGTGCACGCCTATTTCTGTGTGCAGAGATGCTATCACAGGTATGCTTATGCCTATAACACACAAGTTTTGTAGTGATGAACCTGTTATCTCCAATAACACTTTTAATTCATTCATAAAGAATATATGCGGTCCCGCAGCATATGTGTGAGTGTGTGCGCGTGTGTGTGTTTGTGTGTCTGTGCCGCCGGCTTGTAATCGCGTTATCTGGAGGACGCCAACCTCCTCGAATTTTATCTTTGGAATGTAGCCTCCCCATACAGAGTACATGAATCCTATTGTTTTTAGGTTAGGCTAAGTTAAGTTTAATAAGACAAAGGACAGTGTCCTCATAAAAAGATCCTGTATCAAAATAGACCCTAGACTCCACCTCTGGCAGAAAAATGAGCATTGTTGAATGCGTTCACATTACTAGTATACGCCACATCCTCAGACAAACCATTCCACTCCTTCACTCCCCTGAAAGAAAGGGAATATTTTCTGACATCCAACCTACCATAGTTACTATGGAGCTTAAGACCATGTCCCCTAGTGTGTGTGCTATGGAACAAAGTGAAAAAATCATCAAACACAAGCATATCAAAACCATGAACAATCTTAAAGACTTGAATTTGGTCCCCCGTAGACGCCTAAGCTCAAGTGTAGTGAGACCCACGCGAACCAGGCGCTGCTCATAAGGCAAGTTCCCAATGAAACTGATATACTTGGTAGACCGTCTCTGCACCTGCTCAAGCAAGAACTTATCCCTAGTTAAAAATGGATCCCATGACTGAGTGAACAGCATACTCCAGGTGAGGCTTCACCGTCTGCTTATAAAGTCTAACAACATCTTTATGCAGAAATTTAAAATGACGTCTGATCAAACGCATAATCCGATTCCCACTAGCAGATTCGGCGCACTGTTTAGATGTCTTCATGGAGGAATATAAATAAACACACAGATCCTTCTCCCGCTCAACAACTTGCACATTCCTACCATAAATATTGTATGGAAATGAAGCATTATCATATCCCACATTGGTCCACACTGGTCTACACTGGTCTACATTGAAAAACATACAATAATCCTTGGACCATTTGAAAATACTCACATATTTCACAGATGATCTACCAATGCAATCATCCAGTTCATTAATATAGGCAACAAAAACCAGTGGCCTCAGCACGGACCACTAAGGGACACCACTGCTAACACTCTTCTAGGAAGGCACAGCATCTTCCAATTCCACCCTTTGCTTCCTACCGTGAAGCCAATCACCAATCCAATTGAGCAGACCCCCCATTAATACCTAGACCCTTTCAACTTATATAGGCCTAATACCCTTTTATGACGTACCTTGTCGAATGCCTTCTGAAAATCTAAAAAACCACATCAACTGGTTTACCACAATCCACAGAGCAGGTAACGTCTTCAAATAACTCATAATATTTGTAAGACAGGACCTGCTCTTATTGAAACCATGCTGATTACTATTGATTAAAGAGTGATCATCAAAGAAGTGAACCATAGCATCCTTAACAATATATTCCATAACCTTACATACTACACTAGTAAGACTAACAGCCTGTAGTTACCCACTTTACTTCTATCTCCCTTCCTAAAAATAGGAGTAACATTGGCACACCCAATCTAACTGAACAACCCCCTTGTCCATTGAGCGCTGAAAAATAATAGAAATGGGACAAGCCAAGTATCATGAATCAAAAAGACATTAGCATTATAGGGTGGATATAGCCCATGTTGACCTCATAAATGAATTTGTCTCTCTGGTTGAGAATAGCACAGAAACACAGTTGTTTGAATTGTGCTCTTTGTGTCCATAAAGTTCTGCATGTTATTGGGGGAGAAGGCGTGTCATAGACAGGTATAGTGTTAACCGTCATGAAATTTGAAATATTTTAGAATTCTTTAAACTTGCTTCAGCCAAAGAAATCTATACAGTCATGACCAAGTGTGTATGTGTATCGTCATGTTCGTATGTGTGTGTTTGTAACGCAAAGCAATACATGGTCTTGAAGGTACTTACAGTGTTTGATATATCTGCCTTCCAACATAATTTGTAAGTAGTTTCGATTTAATTACCTTTGATGATTCTCATTCTCCCTCAAATTGTTTCGAAAAAGAGAAATAGGGAACTAATTTGCTGCTTTCACGGACATGTCAATCGTACTTGGTAATAGTTCCATGCAACCAGATTTATTGTAAACACACAGATAATCATCAACCAGATTATAATAAACTCAGTACACTGTGTGAGTATATTATAACGTGTGCTGCACGCTGACAAGAATCCTATTACTTGAACCTGGCACAAAACTATGGGCCCGGCTCTTGCCCGAACGCCTCTTCTCTTGAGTCTTGCCTGTCTGTGTTGGACGTTGGACTATATTTGGCCAGTGCTGAGGCTCACTTTGAAAACAAAAAGAGTGAAAGTCGCTCTTTAAAGAGTGTGCCCAGGGTTCACTCCTAATAAGAGTGAACATGTACTCCTAGTAGAGTGAATTTTAATTCACTCTACAATAAATTTTCTCTCTGCTTGGAGTGAAATTTCAATCTTGTTAGAAGTGATCACAGGGCACACTCTTTTAGGAGCGAATTTCACTCTTCTGTTTTGAGAGTGATACTCTCCAAATATAGCGACACATGTAATTGGCTAGATTTATTCCGAGTGAATTATCTGTGTTAGTGTTTCAACAATAATCAGAAACTTACGGCCGAAAGGGGGCTAAGTCCGTCCCTTTCGTTCGCAACAGCCCGGCGGCGTTACGCCCCAGTCCCCCTGTATCAAAATGCTCGAATTCGCGACACCTACTGACAGTTTCGAGCTATGCGTGGTCAAGGGAAGGGGTGGGGTCACCTGCGACCCAGACATGGTTTAAAAAGTTCTGATAAAAAATCTTGCTGACATGATGTCTGTTCAGTTATCTCTCTTGTGATATATACAGGGGCGATGCCAGCGGAGGATAGGGGCTACAGCCTTCCCCCTCCCCCGTAATGGAAACATTCTGATTTCATCGGGGAGCAAATAAGGTATGTGTAATATGGTCTAATCTTTCCCCGACATTTGTCAGCCGCCCGAAGAGATTATATAACAAATATAACAAATATTAGGGGGGGGGATCCCCACAATTTTGCTCCGAGAAGAGGTTTTTTCGGTACATTCAATATTCATGGGTTTTTCAGTAAAATTGTACATTTATGAATACATTCTCCTTCTTCGCCCTCTCGATACTCTGGCTACTCTACTTTTTTCTATTTTGATCGTGATATTATTATCACTTACAAAAATTCAGACATAGGCCTAGTACATGGGTTCCCAACCTTGGGGTCGCGACCCCAGTTTGGGGTCCCGATGCACCTGTTGTGGGGTCGCGGAATAGCCTCAAAACTTTATAAATAAATGCTATGCTTTCATGAGAGTATGTTAATCTTTGATCTAGCTGATCCAGCTTTTAGAATTTAGATTCACTTACCGTGTAATCTGAATTTAAATTCAGAGACTGATCTCTGATATCCCCAATAAATATTGATGAATAGTTGTTTATTTTTTGCAAGAAAAGTGTCACTTAATGCGAAATATGGCCAAAAGCGGGGACGTCGCTACAGGGGTTGTGTGGGGTAGGAAGTTCGGGTCCAAAAAATACAAATCCCGACTGCCAACATAGTTTTTGCCCGCTTTGCGCGCAGTTTTGCTACTTTTTCTTGTCATGTGGTACTATTTCCGCACTCCATATTCCCAACCAATTCGTAAATTACTGTTCATACGAAAGTAACAACACAAGATTTTGGTCAGAAGCTACTGCTAACTGTTTTCGGATCAGAAAACTAAAAATTCCGACTGCCGACAGAGTATCTCTTTTGCGCGCTTCGAGTGCGGCTTCCTTGCCACTCCTCATCATGTGTATGCACTGTCGTTAAATACGCAAGGAGTATGCCTACATGATAGGCCTGACCAAATTCACTTCTTGTCTGGTCTCATTGGTGGCGAATGTGTTGTTCATACAGTAAGCCCAAAATCGGACATTACAACTCCAAATTTGTCTTGCGCTTCGCGCGCAGTTTTTTTCGGCTTGTCTCTTCATGTGGTGTCACATGTTCCGGCTAAATGTGCCATTCATAATCCGAACCTAAAACGCGAGGTGGCCTGTTTTGAGTTTCATCCTGTTTTGTCATGTGCCGTTTACAACGCAACCATCGGACACGACAACGAAAAATTTGCACACTTTGCGCGCAACCACAGATGTACCAATTGGTGCGCCAGTCGGAAATTCTGGCTTTAAAACTAACCCAGTTGGAATTTCAGACCCTATACACCCCAACCAGTAGGTCCTAGGTACATCTCTGGCCAAAAATAATGAGAAAATTCGGCCCGCTACGCGCGCACTTGTCTTATGGCTGTCACACAGCCACGTCCGTGGCCGTAGGCTATGTCTACTCAGCCGAGTCCGGGAGAGTCGTCGCACCTTGGTGTGAATGATTACGATGTATAGTAGTAACTCATGTATACTTTGCGGGGTCGCGTTCTGATGCTAATTTCTATAATGGGGTCGCCACCAGAAAAAGGTTGGGAACCACTGGCCTAGTAAGTCTGGTATGACAATAAATTATGATATCTGGTAGTATTGCACCTGCTCCTAATGTAGGCTTACCACCAGTACTAATAACCAATATTTTCCACTAATATTTGCTGTAAAAGAATAACATAATTATAAAAACCAAATATTTAAAAGTTCAAGTTTAAATAAATAACATTGACTGCCCACTTTGCTTGCTAATGATAGGCATGACTTTAGCCATACAAAGTTTCATTCATTCTCCTTTCCTTAATGGGGGAACTGGGGGCTAAACTTTTGAAGAGATATATTTTTAAGCAATCAAATACAGGTATGTTACCGAAAACCGCATTCGAAAATCTTGTTTAGTTTTTGAGTTGTCATTTTTTTTATAGATTTGACAAGTTGGAGACTTGAAGCACTGAAGTCTATGACATCACACAGGGACTACGAGTTGTAAGTTCAATGGTTTTCATTGTTATTAGTTCAACAGTTTACATTAATGACAACTGATATTTGTCCTGGTTTATGTAGATTTAAAACCAGATACCATCAGGATAATTGCAGGTTTTCACTTTTGTGACTTCTGTTGATCTCAGATGTCCATTGATCTCCACAATATAGGTATCATCAATAAGTCAAACGTTAACAATATAATAAAACTGTAGTTCAATCGCGTTTGCTAATCTATTTTTGGTGGTCAGAGCTTGACCTTCTATATCCACCAAAATCAAATAGGATCATGAACTTTCTAGGTGTCATCAATAAGTCAAATGTTAATTTGGAAATTCGTTTTTAAGCTCTATGGTACTAACCTACTAACGTACCCCACCTCCCACCGATGCCACCAGAACAAGTTTGAACAAAATTGGGCATACAATTGCCGAGATATTAACATTTAAAGAAATTGCTTCGAAGCCCCGCCCACTCATAAATATTATTGAGATTGGCACCAAACACAACAGGGACCATTTACTCACTATGGGTAATCCACCACTCAAGTATGAGAATGATCGAACTATGCACCATTGACTTGAAGTGGTTACAAGGAAAGCGTCACACACACGCACATACACACATACACACACACATGCATGACTGTTTTGATTCCTTTTGCCTCTGGCAAGGAATCAAAAATACTGAAACAAAGTAGTCCCTGTGTGACATACATCATAAACTTGCTTCAAGTTTTCAATAAAAAAACTATAAAAAACTTGATAACTTGAAAAATAAATAAGATATTTGAATGCGGTTTTCGATTAAATAGGCTTATACTACTTGTATTTGATTGCTCTACAATCAGTATATCTCTTGAAAAGTTTAGATTTCAGTTCCCTTTTAAATAAGATTGA
>JAODUJ010181268.1:0-10745 GCA_027564615.1 Psolus chitonoides
GCAGTTGTTTATTTGTACCGAGCAGTCGTTTCCGGTTTCCAGAATCTTAATCCACCTCGATAGGAGGGTTGAAGTTGTCGTGACTTCACCGCAAGTAAGCTCGCTCCACCTCGCGTTTAGACGATAGAAAAGGGGAGTTAGCCCTCGCTTGCCTCGAATTGCGAGGCAAGAGGGAGCAAGAGTGGGTTCGTGTAAACGGCATATAAGCTCTGCGTCCGTGGATAAAGGGTTAATTGGTATTTTATATATGCCCAAATTTCTATGCAGGGGAGGAAAGAAGTTGGAACTGACAATTTCCCTCTAACATTTCATTACCCATTTGTGTAAATTACTTACCAAATGTGATTAATAAAATCATCGGTACTCGTACCCATGCCCCTACTCATATAAATTAATGGACCCGTCCCCGTCCCCGTACTCATGTCTTGGTACCCGTACTCGTACCTGTACTCATGGCTCTGTACCCGTACTGCTACCCGTACTCTCATTTAAATGTTGCTGTGTACCCGTACCCGTACCCACTGGTCAGGACTCGTATCCGTACTCACTAACTGGTACCCGTAACCGTAACTGTTGGTTTTGTATTTCGATAGCTTTGATATTTCTTGGTACTTCGATAGCTGTAATATTTCTTGTTGCAAAAAATAATTTTACAAAATCGTTGTTATTGATTGACATTCTTTTATTAATGGTTTGTCTAGAAAAGTTTGAATTGAAGATGTTCTGAAATCGGATACTACAAGGTGTGGATATCTGTAAAAGCATACATGTTCATTTTTTGTATTTTAGTTTATGTAATCCGCCCCTTCATAGGGACATTAGTATCTGTAATATACATAATGAGGACTGGAACCCTGATTTTCCGAAAAGAAACACCAGAAGAAAATCATTCTTCAACAAATATCAACCAAAAATATTGTTCCCTTTCGGAGTTTTTTCAATGTAAACTTCCAGCAGGGAGTTGCCATTTTGATGCAGAGTGGGATATCACCCGCCCACTTGAAATGATATACTTGTGTAGGTTTTTTTTCCAAGGCAAATTAATATGAATGAATGTTATTGAATCGTTGCATATTGTACTTTAGTAATTTAACACAAGAAGTGGGAAATGTTATGTGCAATCATGGAAATTGTGCATGAGGAAGACAAAGAAATACATTACATTCCTGCTGCCAGGAGTCCTGTGACATCACCATATGTCTTACTCAAGCCTGTTGACATCTATCTCAGACATAAATGAAAGCCCCGTCTCTTAGTTTCAAACATGTATAACACGGGATCGACATAAGATTGTTCGATAAAATATTGTGAAGATGTTTACCATGACAGTACGCTTCTTACTTTATATTCAGTAGTTACTGTATCGTTTATGCGTATCGGGTATTATATTCCATAGAGAATATTTTAAAGTTTCATTATTCTTTGACGAATCAGATTTTTTCTGCGTTTTGTCCAGGTCACCCAAGCTTATAGATTAACCAGAAAGCCAAAGGGCTTAGTGATTCCTTACGCGCCAATTGGCCAGTTGTATGAAGTCACTACAAATACAGTATTCATTTTTATAGAAGCGCACTGCGCAGACAAACATTGAACTTAGCATACGTTTTCAGATTTTGACCTCTGTCATCCACGGCTACCAAAACCAATAGGGATCCACTTGATCTCGTTGTCTTAGAGTATTTAAAATAGGGAACATGTACTCATTATGGGGAACACACATACCAAGTATGAACTTGATCCAACCAGGCATGGTCGACGTAGCGTGTTTACAAGCAAAAAGTACCAAAAATACCTAAATCCCACAAAATGTCCACTTCTTACAATGTTTTCAGTCTTGGACTTCTGTTGACCTCAGATGACCTCTCCCAAAAACAATAGGTATCATGTACTAATTATGGGGTAAATACATAGGCCTACCAATTATGAACTTCATGCGACCAGGCAAAGTCGACTTGACGTGTTTACAAGCAAACAGTACCCACAATATCTAAACTCCACAAAATTGTCCTTTTGGACTGAAAATGAGCTCAGACCGCCACCAAAATCCACAGGGTTCTTGTACTCATCATGATAAAGCTACACACCAAATTTGAACCTGATCAGACCAGCAGGCATGGTTGACTTAGCGTGTTTACCAGGTTTTCATAGTTTAACCTCTGTTTGACCTCTGTTGACCTCTCCCAAAAACAATAGGGATCTTGTACTCATTATGGGGAACATACATACCAAGTGTGAACTTGATCCAACGAGGCATGGTCGACGTAGCGTGTTTACAAGCAAAAAGTACCGAAAATACCTCGATTCCCAAAATTACCCTGTCACCTCCGCCAAAATCAATAGGGTCTCTGTACCCATCATGATAAACCTACACACCAAGTTTCAAGTTGATCGGACCAGGCATGGTTGACTTCAGATGACCTCTGACCTCTTCTAAAACAATAGGGATAATGTATTCATTATGGGGAACATACATACCAAGAATGAACTTGAGATCACTAGGCATGTTCGATTTATTGTGTTTACAAGCAAAGCGTTGCATACACACACACACACACATGCACACACGTACACGCATACACACACACGCCGTCATGACTGCATATTTTCCTTGAGACTCCGTCAAGGAATAAAAAAAACTACTGTACTTTTTGTCCATGTCACCCAAGCTTATAAAATATAAATCAAAATACTAACCACACTAATGCTAATAACTTTTACATGCTTAATGTTAAATGTTAAATTCAATTTTATTTCAACCAATGAACCAAATATTATAGGTCCCGAAGTGACTTTCTATAATATAGATGGTCGTTAATGAGGGTTGAGAAAACTACTAAAAGCATACAAAACAGCAA
This sequence comes from Psolus chitonoides, assembly GCA_027564615.1. Lineage (NCBI taxonomy): Eukaryota > Metazoa > Echinodermata > Holothuroidea > Dendrochirotida > Psolidae > Psolus > Psolus chitonoides. The sequence continues at coordinate 2,856 of JAODUJ010181268.1, forward strand.
AACATAGAAACCAATACCAGTTACGAATAAATATTACCTCCCGCCACCCCCTTCCCTCACCCTCGAATAAACAGGCAGAAGTAAACTAATACAAAGTTATTTACCAGAGAGTAAAGTATCTGTTACTTCATCTGGCCAATTTGTACATAATTATAGTTGAGATGGCATAGCATGCATGTGGTGTTTTTTTTAATGACGAACAACCATTTTTTCTTATTTGATGACGAACAACCAATTTTTCTCATTTGATCATAATTTCATAGCAGCCCCACGAAAAAAGATATTTTTAGACTAAACATTTGTGAGCAATTTGTCAGAGCCATGTAATTGTAGGCGCGTAGCCGCTGTGCAACAGTTACTCCTGTATATATTCACGGGTCACCTCATTGTCACGCTTGAGTCAACAACGATGGTGTGTTATTTACCATCCAGGTATAAGCAAATGTATTGAAGCTCTATTTGATTCTTTATGACATCAGGTGACTATAGGGAACCATTTTGCATACCATATAGGCTGGTCGAGATCGCAATACTGTGTTAGCAACTTATCGTTCATTACACTACTTTACTGTATCTACTTTCAATCTATACGTGGTGTTGTGCTATTTTTCGATGGAAATTGTTGAAAATTGCTCTTAATGGATGAAATTTACTTCTGCATTATCAAAGGAAGCGTCAAAATCAAATTTGAAGTATTGTTCTGTAAGGAAAATTTAAAAGGTGAGGATAATAGTTAGAAATCTTTAAATTTCGTTGTATTTAGCTTGTGCAACTTTCTACCCCTATCCAACTGTCCCTCAACACCAATTCCAGTTCGAAATAGTGCCATATAGGTGGGCTATACCTTGCACGAGACGCACCGTATTGTTCAACCTGCGCAGGAGGTTTTGTTCACGGTAATGCACACCGCTACATAGGCAGCAGTATGACAAAGCAATTTGATAATACTTTGTGCATTGTGCAAAACAAACCGGTTTTACAGGAAATGATAAAGGAATAGTAATTAAGGTGAAGCCTTGTAATGTAGGCCTATACAATGACAATGAATACACGACCTGCTGTACGATGAGCGCACAGAAATTGTCAGCACTTTAGGAAAAAGTGGAGCCCGCACTATGCGAAGAGCGAGGAAATGCTTGGCATCTCTTCACTAGAAATTTGAAGAAAATTACGGTGTAACTGAACTTGCCATGACAGGTTGATGCCACAGAACTCACTGAAATTGCAAGTAATTTATTTTCAATTGCTCAAGGCCGAAGAGGTGAGAATAATCCCAATAAACTTCTGGACAGTCAGCCATAGTCTTGCCATTCCGTACAGCAAGCTTACTCCTACCACCAGTGTAATGAAACATTATAGCAAAGTGTGTGTGGAATTACTAATTAGCCAGTTGCAGGTCCCAATTAGTATATATATATATACCTGATCTGCGATACAGTAGGCGTTTTAACAACCTAACTAGGAAGGGAACATAATAGGATTACCAGGAGGGTAAACAAACGTACCATTCTAATCAATTTGAAGATGCTTTTGTATCATCAATTAGGCTATGTATGGTTGTAAAACCATAGTCTAAGACCTACCGTTATACTTTGTAGCCTCCGTCAGGCTCAATCAATGTTGTCATAATTCTTTTGGAATCACCAGCGGGAAGTCTCCTGCGCCCCCCCCCCCACTATTGACAGGGGACAGCTTATACATGGCAGAAAATCAACAGCGGAGTACAGTATATGTGCCAGGAATTGCCTCCGTGGGAGGGGCTACCCCGTGAGCGGAATCCCCCGACGGGAGTCTAGGCATGCAAGCAAAATGTCCACATGGCATCGTATAGTAGCCCTCCATTTATCTCCCCAATAAAACACAATTTTTTCATCATGTTGGGGGGAGGGGGGCAACTCACCGACTGTACGCACTGCTCGTAGAGCATACAGTAAGCCTATCATTCTTCTCCCGACAAAAAAAAATCCGGACAGGAGGGGGAAGTATGCACTGATGGTCCAAATCTCCCAACCAGAAGACAGCAATTTTTATTGTTGATATAAAATAGTCTCATCCTAATAAGAGAAGGCTGTGACGTCAACGACGCCGGTGCCCGACAACCCCTGCCATCATAGCCATAGGCAGTGGCGTAGCAATGATTTTTTAGTGGGAGGGCGCTGGGGTGCTTGACCATTTCGTGGGAGGGCTGCATGCTACTATCTAAGCGGAGCGCCACTATCGGTTGGCGCGCATCGCACAAGAAAATTTGAGCTAAAAAGGCCTCCTAGATCGTTGGAAATGACACTTCCCAGGCCTTGCAAGTTGCTCCAAAGTTTCCTAATCATCCTTTATTTTGAGATCCTTTATCTTGATATGGTCATCAAATAGTTTGGTGAAATAGAAAAAATCAGTCTGGTAAGTTACTTTGGAATATCATGACATATCTTCAGTGAGTTTGACGCTGGCATTGATATTTGTCGTCAAATCTGCAAATTGCGCGTGGAAAATAAGAAAAAGATTGACTGGGCTTTCCGCCATGTAACATTATGAAATGACCGAACTATGTCAAACTGCATGTCCATTGTCTATCCAGTGGCATAGCCAGGATTTTGCTGAGGGGGGGGGGGGATGCATTTTTTGTGATCGCCGTCCTGAGAAATGTTTGAATAACTTAGTGTCCTTACATGCGATCTGGTGCTAACATTGTTATCTTTGGAAGCCAAGTTTGTGTTCAAGAATTTATGTTATTTAGATGGTTAAATTTTGAAAAGCCACTCACCACGCTCTAACTAGATGAACACTAATCGACGGTTGTCCCGTAAATCGATGACATGCTAATGATTCAATTGAAGATCCTTATTGATGTACAGATGTGATAATCCATTTGGCCTTTTTGTGCCATGGACGATGGTGGAGCGCAGAAATTCTACAAAACGGCCGACGTGCAGCCAGAACTGCGAATTCCCATAACTACAACTACACGAATACCCTTATAGTCGCGTGGCGCGAGATTTTTCAAAATATGAAGGTAAAATATCTCAAAAAACTAAAATAGCTCCCTAAAATTGACTTTAAACACTGATATCGTACATATTATTACTCTACAACTGACATTATACTTCTCTTCAGTTACACAATTGAACATTTCTATGGCCAGGGGTGGGGGGGGCATGGCCCAATGCCCCCCTCCCCCACGTTACGCCACTGTGTATATCGTTAAACTCCTCTCATTTACCGTTATTATTTCGATTTGGTGAATTATATTAATGAATAATGGATAGTTTTTATATAGCGCATACAGTGTATGACACTTATCTCGATGCGCTGTACAGTCATCCCCCCCCCCCGTCATTGATAACTCGTCACACAGTGTGCGCAGTTCAATCAGTTTGCTCCCGACGTACTACAGTTTGTCCCAGAAGCGTGTCCCCGGGGACATCCCATAGCACATGCGGCTAGAGTCCAGTGCAACGCTATTTCTACAAATTATCTCGCAGGTCCCCAATTAGCATCTGGGCCGGGTGGAGAGACTAAAGACCATGCACACCATCGACTGAATAAATAAAACAAAATCTGCATCAATGCAACAATCCCGCCCGTAAGCTATTCGTCTACAATACTGGCTTACATTATCTCATGTTCCCCCTCCCCTCCCCCGCCCACCCTCATATTTTGGAATAGGTCTAGGCTTACTGAGGAGTAAATAAAAACGAATAGCAAATAGGCCTACGTCATCTTTTTGTTAGGACCTACTTGTGTAGCATACTAAACTATTAGTCAAATATGCACAGGTGATATTTTCTCCCTACCCGGCCAAACCAAACGTTACACCATGACCCAACCAACACACCCACTCTCGTGAGTCAAGTATGCCTATTCCAACCAATTGTCGACGCCACTGTACCCATGAATACACAGTTCTACAATGCCTGCATGTATTGTTTAATGTGTGCCTATATATTACATACATTATATCCTACACCGTACTCTCCGTGCGGCAATATTTGCGCGGGAAAAAGAAAACAAAACAAAGGGTTCTCGGAAGTAGTTGGATGCTGAAAAACATGCAGAACAAGTCAAAACAAATATATCTTTTACTCGATTTTCGTAAATTAGTATGTATATCTATCTTTTGACATCATATCGAAAACTTCTTCGTTCTTGTTATGTTAAAACTATGTGATACAATATATTTCATTTTAAAAATAATTGCATTATTCCTAGTTAATTAAAGGGACATTTTCTATGGCCATTCCAAATCCACTTCTCCAATTAGTTTGGTTCTGTGGAGTAGCTGGATGATGAAATTACGAATATAAAACATTATCGGCAACTACGTGTTTGAATGAAATGTTATATGAAAATATCCACATTGTGTTACAAATAATGAATTTTGTAATCTGTAAAAATCACAAAATAAAACAGATTTTAAATTTGCTGAAAAATAAAAATTGTATTTCTCCTAGTTGGAGGGGTAGTTTCCATAGGCATTTCAAATCCACTTTCTGTGGTCCTGTGGAGTAGTTGGATGTAAACATGATTGAACTACTGATCGATTGAAAGGCATTTTTCAGAGTGATTCCTCATTGTTAAATACGCAAATTATACCTTTTTGTACAGAAATGGTGGGATGAAGGATTTATTATTCATGTTCTTTCCTAATTACAGAGTATCTACAGATACAGTTCTTGCATGGGAGTGAAGCTGTTGAAAAGAACAGCATGATCGCCCTATTTGGCAGGATTTAAAAATCATTTTAGGCCGTTTCTGGTCCTTTGAAGACGTTTAAAAACACTTTTTTATTTATGGCAATTCGTCCCTGGAAACTGTTTCTCGAACATTTATGAACATTTCGAGTCCACATTCGGCGATAATGGTAGTAATTATTGAAGGCCAATAGGCATTGGATTATTTCTGAATCCATTGAATGTCAAACTTTAACGAGGTGTTACTATTTGAAAACCACTTTTTGGCCTGTTCAAATCCACTTGCAATTACAGTGTGTTCTGTTGGATAGTCTTGGCATGTGAAGATTTGGGGAAATGGCAACACAAGAAAAAAGAACAAGTTCAGTGTCTAATTAATTCCTATGTAACAATATAGTTGTTGGTGGGTGGGGGAGGGGGTGTAATACGACAAAAAAAATCATATCACTTGGAACGAAATTTCTGAGGTAGACCTAACTAATAACACATAATTGAAAGGGATGAGACTATACATGCAAAAGTATAAAATCCTGGCGTATAACACTACCGCTGTACAACTGTATCATGGGGCATAGTCATGACACCATATTTTTGTGTTTGTGTCAACAACGACGAGGCCTTATTTACCATCTAGGTATTTGGCAAATATGTTTTAGCTATATTCGGTTCTCGTTATGACATCAGGTGACTCCGACTACTAATTTACATACACTAGTTTTGGACAGGGTTGTACCCACATTGAGGCCAGACGAGGCAGCGGCCTCCCCTGTTTTTTGTTGTTGTTTGGGTGCTCTTTTTTGGCAGAATAGGGGCAGAAAATACAAAAAATGAGATAAGAAACATATGATAGGAAAACTTAGTGTTGTTTTGTATTCTAGTGTTCTTTGTGCATAGGACAACCCCATTTTTCGCGCGTTCCTCGTGCAGTAATATTGACTCGTTTCTCTTTTTTTGTCATGTGATGTCACTTGTACTGAAGATAAAAATAATCGTTGTTTTGTTTGTGACATTGTACTGCAGCAGGGGATCCATTGAATCGAATTGCCATTAGCGTGTTGGTCATACATTTGCAACAGAATGTATATATTATTATTAAGCGCATTGCCGAAAGTATTTAATTCCAAATCCGACCCACCTGAGTCTGAGGCTGGAGTAAGTGCTGGAATTGAATGTGGTCTACCTTCTCAGTTGGAAAAGTAGAAGACAAAGAGGCCTAAACGAGGAAGATATTTTTTCTCTGTGTACCATTTCTGGCTGTCAGATACCAGGAAATCACAACTAATGGGGTTCAAAAAAAAATCCCTGGGGGAGGACCCCAGATCCCCTGTCTAAAGCTCCACGTCTTTAGCGAGTGTACGTTTGGACTTCGCGTTCTGTTCTTGCTACCTCTTGTAATTGACCCTTTTTATGTCACTGGCGGGTACCTCCCAATTTTGGGGCTCCTCCCGATGATCCCACAATTGTGTGAGAAATAGTTTTCACTGTGTACCATTTCTGACTGGCAGATGCTTGAACATCGAATCTAATGGAACCTAATTGTTCAAAATTTCCTGGGGGAGCCCCCCCCCCCGTCAAAGGCCTCGTGTCTTCGGCGCTCGCATGATCGGGCTTAGTTTTATGTTTTTGCTGCCCCTGGTGATTGACCCTTCCCATGTCACTAGCGGGCAGAGGCGCCGGAAGCAGGCAAGCTAGTGGGCATATCGTTGTGCTAGATAACGTACGTATTACTGCGCAGATGTCACTTGCGCCAATGTACCGTTCGTAACTCTAAAATCGGTCATTCAAACTCAACAAATTTCGCAGCAGAGTTTCTTGCTTTCTTGCCATTTTTATCCCGATAGGTTTTCGCCATTCTTATAGTTAGGTCATTCGGTGTTATTTGTAACCAATTGCAGCTATAACCCAGACCGCGTCGCGCGCGCAGTAGCGTTTCTTGCTTTCGTGCCACATATATCCCGATAGTGTTTCGTCTTTCTTACAGTCATGTCATTTGGTGTTATTTGTAACGACTTGTAGTTATAACCCAAACCTCGGCATGATAACAATTTTCGCGTCCAGTAGCCCCCGTGTGTGTTTCTCCATGCCTTAACTTGTCAGCGGCATTATTTGTGCCTAAAACCATTTTTTCGCGCGTAGCAGTGTTCATTTCTTCTATTGTTCTGTCTGATGTCAAGATCAGACTGACGGACATGTTAACTTCCTGATTTGTTCGCGCACAATTATCCGTTAGCAACCCAACCGTGACAGAGGAAAACGTACTAAAAACCTACATTGACACCCTGAAGAAGGACACCGATCTACAAGAAGTCCGTGAAATCAAGACAGTGATGCAGAACGGTAAGCTGTGGAGAGGCATGATTGCTTGAGACAAATTGATGTCTCGAGCAAGGTAAAGTGAGTAAGTTTTTTTTCGGGTGTCAACTTGATTTCCGTTGGTGGCACCACTGACAAAGATCGTGTTATTAAATACTTTCCCACCAGTGGCGTTAGAAATTGAGCTTTTAAATTTGGAGGCAATAGATGGTATATCAGACGTTTTTTCTACTGTGTAAATATTTACCATGCCACCCTTTTGCACCGATCAATGTCAATATTTGTTCAACAAATGGATCATTCCATTAACAAAATATAGCACCATTTTGCCTCTAAGCACCCTTAATTATCCAATAATTTCTCAAATCTCTCTAAGGAGATGGGTACCCCCTCCCCTTACCCCTACCCCACGATACAGATTAATAACCCATTTTGCCCCTCCCATACAGCCACGCTGCATCCGCCAGTGGTTGACGTTAATACCTCCACCTCTAGAAACACTTCAACATCTTCCACCAAGAAAATATTTAGGAAGTAGCAGGCGCGGATTTCGGATCGGAGAGCGCAGCCGGTGTGCGTCTTCCAAAATTCCAATGGCAAAAGCTATCCTATACCGGTAACGGTAATTATAGTTTCAAATACACAACCAAAAGTGAATATCCTGAATATTAGCCAGACTAATTTGAAAAATGGCAAATTCATGAGCATAAATTTATTTAAAAGATTGGTAACATATTTGAAAAAATCGCTTGTGCAAGACTTATTGAACCCTTGACTCTCCACAACCTAACTGACCCGTATTAATCAGCCTACAGGCCGGTTGAAGTGGGCGGGACATGTTGAGCGGATGGACGAGGAAAGATTGCCAAAGATGGCAATGACACATGTGGAC
>JAODUJ010181379.1:0-10745 GCA_027564615.1 Psolus chitonoides
CTTTCTTGTCTCGGTCCCTTTCGATTACTTCCTTGTCATATTTGGGGGGAGGGGGGGGGGGGTGGCTGGATACTTAGAGGGTTTGGTGGGCCTTGAGTTGCAGAAATTTTGTCTGACAATGAGACGTTTGTAGGTGGCATTTACCTGATTATTCATTGTTACTTTCAAGTGGTACTTCGAATATTTACTCTGGGTCAATTCTCAGATAGTGGGCATAGGGGCAATTTTTGTGGGGCGTTTGGCGGGCCCTATGCAGCGGATAATTTATCTTGCATGAGCCATTCTGTGCTCTGTGGGATGTACCTATTCATTTGAAATTAATTTCATGTGGTACCTCCAATGTGTGATCCAGCCTAAATTTGGGGCCCATGTTTGGGCGTCTGGTGGGCCCTTAGCAGCAGAAAATGTGTCTGGCAAAGGGACCTTCATACTATGTGGAATTTACCTGTTTATTCCAAATTAGTTTCAAGTGGTACTTTGAATATTTACTCTGGGTGAATTCTTAGATAAATGGGCCTATGGGCCAAATTTGGGGGCGTCTGGCGGGCCCTTTGCAGCGGATAGTTTGTCTTGCATGAGCCATACTGTGTTCTGTGCTCTGTACCTATCGATTTGAAATTAGTTTCATGTGGTTCTTCCAATGTTTGATCCAGCCCAAATATGGGGCCCTTGTTTGGGCGTCTGGTGGGCCCTTAGCAGCAGAAAATTTGTCTGGCAAAGGGACCTTCGTACTATGTGGCATTTACCTATTCATTTGAAATTAGTTGCATGTGGTACCTCCAATGTTCGATCCAGCTAAAATTTGGGGCCCTTTTTTGGGCGTCTGGCGGACCCTATGCAGCGGAAAATTTGTATGGCAGGGCCATTATGTGCTCTGTGTGATGTACCTACTCATTTCAAATTGGTTTGACGTGGTACCTGCAATGTTTGATCGAGTGCATTTTTGGGCCTCTTATCGGGATCCCCAAGGGCCACATGCAGCTGAGGGGCCTTGGCAGACGTCCATATCTGCATATGTTAGGTTACACCGTGTGAATGTTCCCTTGCTCAGATAATGCTACCTCGTTCGTTTGATCAAAATGCTCTGAGCTGCCGGTCCAGTAGTGTGGATCGTCAACGCAGGGTCCGATCGAGCTGAAGTTACAGCAATCGATTCCGCGTGGTGGACACTATCTGGTGACATATTTTTGACCCCCAGGCTGCTGAAAATCCGCCATTTTGGTTTGGATTCAGCTATGCTCTTGAAACTCACAGGAGACCAAATATATTGCTGTGCATACACCTTTTGCATTTCTCATTGCATTGACGAGTTATACATATTTAAAGTTGTTATGACGTCACTTCCGTGATTTTTAAAATGGCGCCAAAACCGTGATTTATGTTGTACATCTAATAGTCGAAAGACTACATGGTGAGTTACGTGGCGAACAACCACTTTACTGCTGCTTAAATGCTCCTAGAAGAAAAACACGGATAGCGCCCTCACGTGGAAGTGAATATTTTGTCCGATTTGTGGGTGTCACGTGATAGTACTCGGCGCCCTCTACCACCATGATGGGTATCATCCTCGTACACGGTTGCATAAGGACACAGGATGAACCCCTAGTTAACCCTATGGGATACCTACGGTTAGTCGCCATTTTGTTTTGGTGATAGATATGGCGAAAACAATTTTTTTGCGCAAAATGGCGCATCGAGGTTGATCACCCCATATGAAAATTTTGATTTGATAAGACGTTCCAGGTTTGACCAATTTTTGACAGCTCGCCCATAAGACTCCACAACCCAAGTTTTGGGTGAATCGATCGCACCCAGGATTTGTGACAATTTTCCATTTTCCATGACCATTTTCGACCTTTGACCCCCCATATCTCCTGAACCGGAACTAGGATAGACTTCCTGTTTGGATATGTTAGACACCTAGTACCCCCTACTCCTACAAACAAATTCGAGGTCAACGGTCAAAGTTTTAGAAATTCCTATTTTCCTACCCAATAAAATGAATATATCCTAACATCGCATATACTACATAGGGGTATTCTTCTAGAATCATTTTCGAAAAAGTTACAATATCGATATCTCATGGGCGGATAGCCCTTGGGCGGGGCCAGAATATTGTGGCCGGAGATAAAGGTCAGAGGTCAGATGGCCGAGTTAGGAGATAAATACGAAAAAATCGACACGATGTACCAACATTATTATTTTTAATCCCCCCTTCCCGACCTTCGATTGAACAAAATTTGCACCACCGTGTTCGTCTTGCCGAGTACTACACGATGACCCAAATGGAGGACAACATTTGTCGACATGTTGTACCTCAAGATCGACATGTTGGCTTTTGTCCTAATTCGTTAGGGTGTGTTTCTAAACATTCATGTGAAATTTTAAAGCAATTGGCCATTGTATGGCCAAATTAGGGGGTAAAACCTACGTTACCTGGGGACATCACGTCATCATAGGAGATTTGGGAATAATAGAAATTAGACCATTTATCTTGAATGCAGTCATTTATGCCGAAAATAGCACTTGAAGAGAGATCAGGGTTTGGTTCTACACATTCATGTGAAATTGTAATGCAATCGGCCATTGTATAGCCAAATTAGGGGCACAAATCTATGTTACCTGGGGGAAAAATTCATGTCATTGTAGGAGATTTGGGAATGATAGAAATTTGACCCGTTCTCTTGAATATAGTCATTTATGCACAAAATAGCACTTGAAGAGAAGTCAGGTATGTTTCTAAACATTCATGGAACATTTTAAAGCAATTGGCCACTGTATGGCAACATTAGGGGCAAATGTTGGGTACTTCAAGCACCGTCATATTGTATGGCTGTTACGGGTCTTTCCGCCATGATTACGCCATGCGGAAAGGCTCGAAACTGTGGCGGAAAAGGGGGAAATTAGAATGGTGTTAGGCCTAGCAAGGAAATACGGGGAAATATGTTGGATAATGGATAGGTATGTTTGTGGGGAAATTCGACGAAAATAAATGGTTATTCAAAGTCTTTTATTGCTCTATGGCGAATTTAAATTTGGACTGTCATAATCTGGATTTTTAATGTCAAATTTATCCGCGAGTGTGTCAGAATAAATAGGCACACACTATAGGCACACAAGATATTATGCATATCGATTACTGATTTTGATCGAACATTAGCCTACAGCACGAATTTCTGTGACGTCGCCAAAATCCGGTGGACGAGAAGGCGGAATTGTGTCCGAGACGACATGGCCCCTTTAAGTTTGCTGAGCAAACAGCTGACAAAAATGACACTAGTTTGATTAGGAATAATGACAATAGTAGCTACCGGAGGCAAATTGCTGATTTTGGTATTCACTGTGACAGAAATTGCCCTAAATTAAATGTTAGAAGAACGGTAGCGGTTGGTCATAGGTGTTTGGGGGGCATAAATATATAAAGTTGTGTTATTTAGGCAAATTTGAGCCACATTACCTATGACGTCATGACTTTGTCCCCTCCAAAAATTGAGTTAGCCCCCAAACAAAATTTGCTACAGCCACCAGTAAGACAAAGGAAATGATTGTTGACTTCCGAAAGGTAAATAAGAAGGTGCCTGGACCAGTTATTATTAGGGATAAAGTAGTCGACAGAGTGTCCGAGTACAAATTCCTGGGACTAATGTTTGATGAACATTTGAGGTGGGATGTACACGTCGAGCATATAGCTAAACGGCTGAAACCCCGTATGTAAGTTATACTTTTAACATAAATCAGGACGTTTTGTTTATATTTTATAATTCCATTATTAGCGCTGTCTGGTCTTACTGTAATATAAATAAGACATCTAAGAAAGTTGTAGATGATATTGTAACGCTGACTTCCTCAAGGTCAGCTGAACACTGCTCATATTGAGGATCAAGTGGATCCTGGATTCGGAGTCACTCCTATCGTTACTTGTTAAGCCTGGTAATATTGAGATTTGGATTAAGATGTGCACCCTTTTGCAGACAGTTGTTGACCAGGAGAGATTATGCCGTCTAGGGTTCAGACGGTTTTAAGTTTACATTATTGCCATCTTCTTATAATTACAGTCTTATCAGTGCGATATAGTTATAGGTCCCTGGTTTTACTTACCCTGGTTATAGAGTTGGTCTCCTCCCGATTGTTACTCATCCAGTGTGCAAATTCAGTTATGGGGATGACCATGCCCACATATTCCCAAGGGTTGTTTTGTTTCTACTTACCTGGCTATTTTGAAGTGTTGTATTGTTACGTTACATGTTGGGGTCTGCGCATATTGTTTTACTTTTATTGTCATCACACTTGCTAGTTTCCATTTCGGTACTATTTGTAAATCCAGTATATAAGCACCCATCCATAAAGTGGATACTGCTGGACATTACTTCTCGAGACTTCAAACTAACCTAACCTAACTAATCATGTAAACAAAAGAGTGCAATTGTCCGTGGATTAGGTGATAAAAGATTAGTTCGATGGAAACACATTCAGTTAGATTCGCAGGGGCGGATCCAGGACTTTGGGAGCCCCCGGGTTTCACTGGGAGGGGGTATGGGAGGGGGAGCCCAATTTATTATTTTCCTGGGGTTTTCTTTGATCCGCCACTGATTCTTATTCGGAGAGAGTGCAGTAGACATTGCCTCACATACAACACCAGTCAGCTATACAGAAGTAGTTCAGACCAGCGGTCCGGAAACTGGGGGTCGCGACCTTTTTTGGGGTCGCTAAAAAAATGGGGGGTTGCGAACTTATCCCAGTAACGTCAGTAACAAACGACAAATAAAGTCATAGATCTTCGCTTCTGCTCAACGATTGAGCGGTCAACAATTTTATCAAAGTTGAAAGAAAAATCGCCAAAGCGTATCGCGAATCGATGATCATGTGCAGCCACGAATGTCCGCAAGGGATTGACCCATCATCATATAAACACATAACGAACAAAAAATGTGCGACCCGTGGGCAAATTGATGTTTCTTTATGTTTTTCATTCCAGTCTCCATTTTTAGCCCCGACAGCACCAGTTATATATACGACTGCGCAGTGGCGTATCCAAGGGGGGGGGGGGGAGGGGGCAACTTGCCCACCCTGGCGAGAGGCGAGATTCCGTCAACATCTTCAAAAAGCTGCTTATCTGCAAAAGTTGCAAATAAGTATATGTTGGTAAATATCATAGAATATTTAAGTAATGAAAGTCAAATTAGAGCCATATTTGGACGTATTTCTAGTCCATCCTGTCCATGTTTGAAAAACAATCTCGCGCTACGCGCGATTATAGGCCTATGGTGCTTGTTTTGCCGCTTTAGGTTAATAGTTCTTCTTGCAGCTCCAGTGGTCAGGTGGATTTCTTTGGGACCGCGAAGTGGCAGTTATTATTTGTCACGCAATCCATTCAAATAGTACATAAGTGAACAGACATCACAAAGAAGAAAAAGAGTATAATAGAGTATATAATAGAGTTTGAATAAATAAAAACACCAGCAGTATTTGTAACGTTCGTGACTTACGCAAGTAAGGCTATTGTGGAATAGGCCATGCAACACCATCGATCACTTTTCTATCAAAAGTTTGAAAATTGCCCAAAATGAGGTCAAGTAACATTTTGTAGAGATTGGAATGAGGTGTATATGAATTTCTGGACATTTCTTGCCAGATAAAATCACCTCAAACAGTCAAAAGTGTGTGCGTTTCGCGTACGTTCACAGCGTCTCTGTCATTGGTGAGATGCTTACATCCGCATGTTTATTTCTTTATCGACGGATGTACCACGGAAAGTTCTCGACCGCGCAAGGCACAATGTTTCTTCCTGTTTTCTCGTTATCACAATTGTAACCTACTTTATTGTTTTTATATCAGCATAACCTACATAACAGGCCCAACTGCCTGAAAAAATAATCATGAAGTTATCGATACGCACAGCGAGGTTTTTTTGCGCGCTTCTCGCGCATTTGTGATATGTTTATTTGTTTCCATTTTCTGTGTGTAAACCCATGTTTGCCCTGTAGAGAATGACTTTCGCTTAATTTTTCCATATAAAGGTGTGAGATATTGGTTTACTTACATAGATATCTCAATTGTACTTTCATCCTGCCTCACTACCAAAAAAAAACACTTTTTTGTTTCGCGTGTATCGCGTATACTAGCTACACTGATACCATGATAAAAACATTTGGCGTAAATTTAGTGAATTCGTGAATTTGGCGCGCTTCGCGCGCACTAGCTGCATTAATGCTGTGATAATTCTTTACTCCTTTCGCATGCATGTTAGCTATAAATAACATAAAAATGTCTACTTCGCGCGCAGTATAAGTTGCATTGGGTTCGTGGTAGACTTTTCTTTGGCTCTTTTTTATATATATGATAGACAGCTACTACAACATTTCCCGCAGCGTTTATGTTGTGTTACGGTATAGATCCTACGCATATTGCATGCATGGTAGCTGGCTGGTGCCAGAAAATCATTCGCGCGCTTCACGTACACTATAGCTAGGTTGATATGTGTGATAGCTTTTTTCTCCCTTTCTATGCATGGTAGCTAGATACCATGACCAAATATTCCGCGCCCATTTCGTATATGCATGGTAGCCAGTAATTACAAAATGTTCTATGTTTTTGCGCATTTTGCACGCATGGAGACAAAAATTGCGCGCACTTCGCGCGCGTTTTCATCCTCCGTTTCACGCATCCTTGATGTAGGCTACATCAGAAACCGTCACTCCAACATGACCTATATGCGACTCCTAATGTACCTCTCTAAAAGCACGCCATTTTCTCCCGTTTTGCGCTCACACTAGGTATCTTTGGCATGGTCAATGGATTTTGCCCCCCCCCCCCCCCCCCCTGGCACGAAACCCTGGATACGCCACCGGCCAATGAGTGTATAATAGTGATTGACCCTTTATTTTATGCCACACCATAGTTTGTTATCATCTCAACATATAGGTCAAATGCGTGACAGTGCATAAACATGCAGTGTTCTGTTCATTTAGATGGTGTGTACAAAAATAGGCTAAATTAAGATTTTTTTTAAACGTTTCGTCATTTACAAACTTTCATTAAAATTGACGCATGGTTTTGAACGATTCACTGCGACTAGAAAACATACTAATGTTCATGTTCCTTATTATTAAGTGACATACCGGTAACAGTAATATCGGAATATGTTTCTGGTTACAGTTTGAGTTAATCGGATATTTATCGGATATGACTGAATATGAAGAAATTGCCGAAATTGTGACGTGGTTAATAATGCCTAATGCAATAAAGTCGGGACAATTGTTTTGGTTCTGTATTTCATTTATGTAATTACACATTAATTAGTTAACAAATGCGAGACTGCATGCATTACAAATAAATGCTACTCTTGCACCAAAACCCTTTTACAGACAACCCGTCCTATTGTTCTGGGAATTTGGTTAAAGTATGGCTGGGAAATATCATGGGCCACTACATGGGACTTCGATATGTTGTGTAATTAGCTAAAAAAGACATGAATATCTGCTACCGTTCTTGGGACATCTTATTTTTTTGTTTAAATCATCTGACAAACACTTTTCAACATCAATCTTTTGATGTCACGGTTACACATTGTCTAGAGAACCGTATGTATTTATTTATGATTGGATGACTAATTTTTCTTGCAATTCTTGATTTTTTGACATTTTCAGCAAAACGGACACTATGCTAAAAACAATTGTCCAAAAACATAAAGAACTGTGACAAAACTTGTTATCTTCTTTGATAAAAAGCAGTTCGATTATAAAGACTTTCTCGGCCTGAGTGCAACTGTGACGTCACATATGTTGTCAGATGATGTTCAGTTAAAATGAAGATTTTAAGGGGGAAAAAATGCAATAACCGAACATTGACATGTGACTTTTATACCATTGAGTATGGTTTTCATATGCCTTTATATTTCTGTCAGACGAGTTGTTTTGGTTGGATTCTACTTCTAAATCATTTCTTTGAAAGTGTTAGATTTTGAAGAAATTTTCAACATATGTTTACCAGCCACATCACGAATGCTGCAAGATGCTTGATAAAGAACATGATTCTGCGATACATGGGAGTTTAAATATTGAAATTACTTGTTGGATTGGAGTGAAATTGATCATTAGGTTCCCATTCACTGCTTGGTGGACAGAAGGATGGCTTCAGGTTACGGGTCCGAGCCGTGACTCGAACCCAGGACCTTCAGCATGCGAGGCGAGTGACGGATTTAACCACTACACCCCGGCCGACCCCTAATAATTAAATATATAACGAGGGAAAAAAGAAAAAAAAAGTCGTAGCTTTGTAGGATCATAACACGTCACAATTTTTTAAACATTTTAAACATGAAACATCAGACATTTTTTGTAGTAACGTACACCATTGGAATGTTTCGAGGTAAAGCGCTAACAAAAAGCAGTGTGCCCCTGTAATGCGTTTGGAGGAATGTAACATAACTAACTTTTACTGTGAGCCTTACAAGGGTAGTATGGTACCGTTGGTACGGTATGGTATGATAGTACTGTGCAACACTCCTGAGCTGGAGCAAAGCGCATAGGTGAGATCGTCACGAGTCACACGCCCGTTTGTCCCAACACTATTGTTCAATGTTGAGCACTAAGTACACAATGATAGTATACACTGCAAATACATAGAACACTATACTGAACACCAAAATGTAACAGCTTGGTGTTATATATATTCCTGAACACTTAGTGTTATATTCCTGAACACTTATTTTTATACCTGAACACTTAGTGTTCTATTACAGAAAACTTAGTGTTATATTAGCACTTATTGGAACGCTTATCTGAACACTTAGTGTTATCTTCCTGAACATTTATTATTGGTATTATTATTTATTTACTTATAAAGCGTGAATACTATAATAAATATATTCAAATGCGCTGTACAACAAAACAAAAATACACAATGAACATGAAACCATGTAATCAAATGCAATCTATACACAATTCACTGCCACAATTGCCTTTCAACGCCCCGAGGGCACAACTCGACTTCAACGGCACAATTGCCTATCACGCCCCAAGGGCTACACTTTAACGTCCCTACTCCAACCTTCGGGCTCAGGTGCACCCTCCTACTATTACCTGTGCAGCCTGCTACTCAGAAATTGTTGACCCCCCCCCTGAATTAAGTTTGAACACAAACCCTCAAGAGTATTCCAGCATTGTTGACCAGAATGTCAAGGCCCCCATGTGATTTCTGGAGATGATCTCTCAACTTCTTTGCACTCTCTTCATCTGCAATGTCCAGCTGATGATACCGAGGTGAGATTCCTTCTGTTTCAAGTGCCTGCACAGCTTTAAGACCGAGAGATTCATTACGAGAAGTCAGGTACACCACGTCAGAGCTCTCCAATTTGCTGCAAAGTGACCGGACAATGGCAAACCCAATGCCTTTGTTTGATCCAGTAACCTGGCGTAAAAAACAGAGTTACAGTATGAACTATTAGGCACCACGTCTGAGCTCTCCAGTTTCTTGCAAAGTGGCTGGACAATGGCAAACCCGATGCCTTTGTTTGCTCCAGTAAGCAGAGTTATGAACTATTAGGACTTAGGTGAAAACCAGGAAGCCAGAAAGGCTCAGTGATTCCTTGATTGCAAAATGGCTGAGAGCCTGGTATAAAATCACTAGATACTATACATCACACAACATACTCTTTGTGAACATTCACACAAACCAAGTACAAACCTAGCTGAGCTGACCAGGCAATGTCAACTTTTTACACCTTATGTGGATTTCAGTGTTTGAACTTTGTTGACATCAGCTGATCTCTGACCTATCCCAAAGTCAATAGGGATCATGTGCTCATTATGGGGAACAATACCAAGTATTTACTTGATCTGACTAGGCATGGTCGACTTAGCGTGCTTACAAGTCTAAGTGAAAAAAATACAAACATTTCACAAATTTTCAATTAAATTATAGCCCACACCTTCACCAAAATCAATAGGATCCATACTCATTATAAGAAACCAGGTTACGGTACTCACCAAGTTTGAAATTGATCATAGTTGACTTATTGTGTTCACAAGGTTTTCAGTCTTCGACCTCTGTTGACCTCAGATGACCTATCCCAAAAACAATATGGATCATGTTCTTATTATGAGGAACACACATGTACCAAGTATGAACTTGATCCAACCATGCATGTTTGACTGTTCTTGTTTATAAGCAAAGCATCACACACACACACACACCACAGCATGACTGCATAGATTCCTGAGACTACATCAAGGAATCAAGAAGACATTTTTGTAGTCCTAGCCCACCTTTTTTCTGGGGGGCAGCCTCCCCTTGTTCACTCTTTGCTAGAACAAAAAAAACATTGAAAAAAATCACCAGAAACGCCCCAATTTCACATTTGTGAATAAAACTCCCAGTGACTATTCTACGTGACTAAACTTCTCTAAATTATTACTTTTTCATGTTAAATAAGACATTATGTTAACCCTTTATGTACCAGACTTGTACAGATAATTGCTAGAAAATTCTCAAAAGAGTCTCAAAAGTCATCAGAAACTGTTTGACTAGATAGAACAGGGCAAAAAAATCATCCGTGATTTTTTTCAATTTTTTCCGGCGCCATTTTGGGCAAGATAGGTTCATTTTCAAGGAAAAGCTAGGCCAAAACCAAGCTAGGCCAAAACCAAACTTGGACCTATCTTTCCAAATCGAAAATTTCACCTACAATTTATGTTTAGAGGCCTAAAAATGGTTCCAGGATGTTCTCTGAACATCCTAGAACTCAT
>JAODUJ010181490.1:0-10745 GCA_027564615.1 Psolus chitonoides
AGTGACGGGGCCTGACGAACAGAGTTTGGGAGACCATTCCACAAACAAGGAGCAGCAGAGGCGAATGAACGACTGCCGTAGAACGTAGTTGCGGAAGGTGCCGTTCTTTTAAGGAGACGCTCGGATGCCGACCTTAGAGCTATAGGAGGAACATACAGCTGAAGAAGCTCTGAGATGAAATCAGGAGTCATGCAGTTAATAGCCTTGTAAGTGAGTTTTTTTCAATGCAACTTTCTGCTTTATTGGGAGCTGGTACAGTACATGTGTAATATACACATGCCGCGGAACTCGAAGAATAAGTCGAGCTGCAATGTTTTGCATTCTCTGATTCTCAGCGATTTCAGTATCAGGAAGACCAAACAACAGTGAATTACAGGCATCCAACCGAGATGTAATAAAAGAGTGGATCATCATGGTGGTGGTTTTCTGATCCAAGTATTGACGGATGTTCCCTATCATTCTTATTGCATGGAGTGCAGCTTTACAGATATTGTTCACATGATAGTCTTTTCCAGGAGGAATCCATAATCACTCCTAAATTACGAGCACGAGAAGACGGCTCGAAAATCGAGTTGCCGACCTTAATAGTAGGTTGTAATAGTAAACTGTGATGAGAAAGTAGGGGTCCAAGAGCATATCCTTGTGGAACTCCACTGGAAACCATTTTCCAAACAGATGCACAACCATTTATAACAACACGCTGCTCCCTGTTATGCAACCATTCTTGAATCCATCTCAGGATATTCGAAAAAATTCCCAAAACTATTTAATTTTAATAAAAGACGTTTAAGAGGAACCTTGTCAAAAGCTGTATGAAAGTCCAGGAAAATTATGTCTGCCGACTTATCCACATCAATGAAACTAGTAAATTCTAAAAGATTGGTTGAACACGAAAGATGCTGTCTGAAGCCATGCTGGGAATCTCTTATCACTGTATTGCCATCAACATAATCAACAATATTATCCGTGTTTATGGACGCCAATACTTTGCAAACAACACTTGTGAGACTAGCTAGCCTGTAGTTGCTTGGTAAAGAGCGAATTCCTTTTAAAACCGTAAATACTTCCTACCAGTGGTGGTGGTAGTAGGAACCGAGCGTTTGTTAAAAGTCACCTTTTGTCGGGGAGAAAAAATAAAGACCATAGAGTGCAGTGTGTACAGTATTGTTTGCCTTATAACCCACCCGTCGGAAACCACCCTGGCAATTCCTGGCACAACCATTGGTTCCTACTATTTTTAGAATTGCTATTTGCTATTTTAGTGTTATGCTACTCAGGTTTGGGCCATGGAAAAGACTTGGTACGGCACTGGGTAGCAAGGTCTTTGTCTTGCAAAAAAATAATGTCAACCTCTTTCTATACTGGAGTTATTAGAGGGCGCAGTGACGATTCAATCAACTCATTGTTGCTACTGAGTAAGTAGGATTTTAGTTTTAAGTTTCTATGAATCCATGGGAACTGTGAGTGCATGCTCCTTATTTCTTTCTCATTTCTTATTTCTATCTCCTTTTGTGTAGCAGATGGCATTGTTTCCCGTTGTCAACGAAACACAACAGCTACATACCTATACATGGCAGGACAACTTTTTCACATGTTGGTGATGGGGTTCCCACTGCCCAAAGAGTACCCAGTGGAAATTCCTTAAGAGGCTCTGGCGTTGCGTGGTGATCTAGTGCATGCGACTCTCGATTAAAAAAAATGAGAGTTCGAGCAATACCTCGATTGTTACATTGTGCTCTTGACCTTGACCTTACCTTACCATGCGGACGCACCCGAGATGGAGTTCACAATGCGACGCCAGGAGTCTCTGTCCATCATCTGATTTGGAAGGTCTTGAATCAGGTTGTGTCCCTAGCAACACAGTCGATGTAGTTTATCGGTCTTCTTCCTCTAGACGGGCATGGAAGCCTCATACAGATTACATCAGAGATGACCTGATCCTTTGCTCGGTAGCAGTAGCCTGCAAATGTGGCTCTACGTTGAGTGACCATGGTTGAAATTGGTGGAATTCCATCATATATGTCAGCCTTAGTTTTGTGCTCACGCCATGATATATTCTGCACTCGCAATAAAAGACGCGTGCAGGTGCCATCAAGGTGGTCTTGAAGGTCCTGTTTCATAGTCCATGTTTCACTGTCGTATAAGAGAATGCTTTCTACACATGCTCTGAAGAATGACAACTTTGTTTGCTTGGAGGTGTTAGACTGCCAGATGATATGCAGCTTATTGCATGCGTCCCAAGCTTGACCTTTAGAAGATTTAAAATCTTTCGTACTGTCGGCTACGAAGGATCTTGGGTACTTGACGTCCTCACCTCCTTGAGTTGCGTTCCATCCCGAGATTGGCTGGTGGTTCCTATCTCTATTTACAATCATGCACAACCATTGGTTCCTACTATTTTTATAATTGCTATTTTAGTGTTATGCTACTCAGGTTTGGGCCATGGGGAAGACTTGGTACGCAGTGAACTGATTTTGAAGGCACTGGGTAGCAAGGTCTTGTCTTGCAAAAAAATAATTTCAACCTCTTTCTATACTGGAGTTATTAGAGGGCGCAGTGACGATTCAATCAACTCATTGTTGCTACTGAGTAAGTAGGATTTTAGTTTTCAGTGAATCCACGGGAACTGTGAGTGCATGATCGATATTTCATGTTTCCTGTATTATTATTTCAATTACAGCCGGTTCAATCCTCCCAAATGCAATCTCTCGTATATATTTTTAATGGCAATAAGTTTTGTGTAGCAGATGGCATTGTTTCCCGTTGTCAACCAAACACAACAGCTACATACCTAGGTATACATGGCAGGACAACTTTTTGCATGTTGGCCAGGGCGTCCGGACTGCACAAGAGACTACGTGGTGCTCAGTGAAAATTTGATAAAAGAGGCTGTGATAATGTATATGGAAAAGCTTACACATTTCTTTTTTATATAGGCTACTGTTAGATATAGCATTACATCATATCGTTTTAAATGTAGCCTAATTTCAATAGGAATATATAACAATACATATGACCTTATAGGTCCACAACTGAGAACTGAAACGCCTGCGGATTCATCTGATATTTAACCTACAGTTATGGTATATGATACAACCGTAATCATCGGCCTTGTTTTGATGGGATTGCGGAGCGTCAAGCTCGATATTTATAATATGTTGTCATTAGCATGATAACATCAATATTAGCTAATGGCCTAAGTAATGTGAAATGGCTTTTGAACTAATGATCTCCAAATCAGGTTTAATCGCCAGAAACATATTATCCGCACATGCAGACAGGTTGATAACATTATTATAACGCGACCGAATTTAATAAACCTTTTAATATTTCATCCGACAGCCCGATATTGGCGTCATTTATAAACCAATTTTCAGGGTTAGTAATACATTATCCCGTTTTAAGTGTGTATTTTAAATTACCGAGAACTAGGATCTGGGAGTAACCGGCAGACCTTATTTCTTGAGTTTAAGACTGAAAAAATCGAAAACATGCGGTGTCGTTCATGTATAGTACGTTTTTGTGTGATCTGGTAAACTATATAACTATAAATTGGGTTACATTATATCACTGTAATCATCCGTCCGTAATGATTTGATCAGATTCCAGGCTGCATTTTTTCCCCTTTAATATCACGACAACGAAAAGGCGAGCCATCGCCGGCAATCATCCACTTGGCTCCAGAGTTCCGCGATGAGCCATAGTTGGCTTCTTGAACCCGTAGATAAATAAACTGAACTAAACTGAAATAAATTGGGTCAAGTACAGAAAAGCATGTTTTTTGTCCGGATTTGTTTTAAACAGGTCGACGGGTCTTACTACCTACTATTTTGCTATTTTTTTCTACTTTCAAACATCCATAAAATCATCAACATGGCGTTGTCAAGGGTCTCTTTTATATCAGTCCATCAACAGAATGTCTTATTTGTCTTATTCGAGGAGTTTTTTGGCTCGGAGTTTTTAAGTGTAAAAATTGGTGTGTTCCTGGTGATTTTTCACAATAGCAAATAGTTTAAAGGGGGAGGCTGTCCCAAAAAAGAAGCCGACGGGGATGAGAAACTTGGCCTTACCGATGTAATATGTAATAAATTTAGGGCAACTTTTTTGTCTTAAATTGAGTTCGATCACATCAAAATTTATTTTATTATCCAGTATTAGTCAAATTTATCAAAAAGCTAATTATTTCTCATTTAGGGATTCTGATAGGTAATAATATACCCTTTCGATTTAGGTGCATTCTAAATGAGGATAATAATCTTGAAATTAATCGACTGAGTTTCCGTATTAGCATCTCACTGTCTAATATAATCGTAAGTTAAAAGTAAAACAAATATGAGAAGAACCGGTAATCATTCACTCGTTGCCAGTTTTTATGACATGATGAGTATCGTATATATAATTGCTGTATAGGCTATGACCGTCATGAACGACCGTGATTTGATGAGATTGGCGGACATCCAAATTATCGGCAATAAAATGTGCACATCAATACACATTGACCATGTGTGTAATGATTTGAATTGACATCTAATCTCTGAACTGGGTCAAGTCAGTTAAAGCCTTAGGCCCCTATTAACGGCACGTGAGGAGATGATGAAAATTACCACAGCGCAACAATATATTATACCCAACCTATACCAATGAAATTTTATCACACTGTGTTTGTAAACACATGTAAAAGGTCTGGTTTAGCTAACGTGTAATTATGAGTCATCTATAGTGGAAGTGTGTCATATAGTTGAGGTGATTTTTAACACTAACGAATAGTGTAGCGTAAATACTATTCATGCCAAGTATGCAATTACGTTGGGTCAACGATGAATTCAGTCAGCAGAAATTATAGGATAACTACATGGGTTGTAAAACGACCCAATTCAAAACTACTCTAACTAGCCTGTTACCCTGTGCTTGTGCTTCTGTAATGTGTACATTAACTCCAGAATATGAATGAATGGCTGTGGGCTGATATCTACAATGTAATTGGATCTTTCCGTTCTTGGAAAGAGGATACCCAAATTTCAAAGTGAAAGTTAAGACGTGTTTTAAATATACATTCGAAAAGACTCAATATCGACTGTAATTCAGACTACAAACTGCAGGGCGCAATAATAAGTTACAGGTCAAGGTTGGGCTATAAATCTATAATAGTAGGCTACTACTACTAGAGTCTTAATACAAGTCTAACACACAGGCAGTCCACCACTGCATAATTTCTATCCGATGGTCACGGAATCAAAAAGTGAAAAAACATGCGTCACATTGCACGTTTATATGGTATAATATTCGATCTATATTTTAAACATAGGTTCATTGGTTAGGTTCGGCACCGCTGCCTGCAGTGATGACGGACATGTTGCTACCACCTCTCTCAGCATTTAGGAAAATGGCAAAAGGCTGAAAGTTTCACTCACGTCCGTCGGATGGGGACGTAAAACGGCAGTCCCGGGAGCAGGATGGGATTGTAATAGTTACACGCCTGCCTCGTTACGCTCTGAACATTTTTCGAAAAGAGAAGGCGAGTTATCGCCGGTGTTTATCCATGATCACACTTGACTTCCGGGTTCCTAGATGAGCTTCAGTGGAGCTTCTTGAACCAGTAGATACCAAGCTAAACCAAGCATATTCAAACTTTAATTATCGACCTTGATCTTTTGAGATATCACAAGGCCTGGTTTGCTTATCAGAGAACAACATGGATATTGGAAATGAAGAAAAAGTAAAGTTCATTGCTTTTGAAGAATGAAACCTTATATTGGACTCAATCTTCCGAAACGGTATTAGTTACGAGAAGCAGGTTGCAAGTTATTATAAGACGACGCAACAGTGTACAGGTCTGTCAAGGTTATAGGTACATTAAGTGATGAATGTGTAATACGATGGAATGGCTTTCTTTGAGAAAATAATTACTTCCACTCATTCTGATACCTCGTGCGCAATCAAGCTTCCAACAAAAACTACTTAAACTGGGAACATGTGATAACACGTGAATGAGTAATTAAAATACTTGAGATGTTTCTAGGGAAATGATTGTCGAGCTTCAAAAACACCATTATTAGCATTACAATAAATGACAAAAATACATAAAAGTATACCATTCTCAACTATTTCAGGAACATTGTGTCCACTGCGCCAAAGTGTCAAATGGGGTTAACAATTAGTTTTCTAGAAAATTCCAATTTCGCAGTAATGTTGAAAGAACTCTCAACATGGTGATTATATATCTTGGCTGCAGCTTTATCAATTGTCCTGGACCCTAAATATTATATGAAAATAGTTGATCGAATCCATAATCAGATTAGAAGCGAAATTTCAAATTACATCAGGCTTTGAAAACTTTCCACCAAAGCATTGAGTGCTATAGTCATGGGCGTACGGGGCAAATAAACACAACTAATGCCTTAAAAAGACACAAAATAAACATGAGGTCACTGTGATAAGATTTATTGATAAAAAAAAGAAAAACAATGAATAACTCTTTCGAACTGCATCCCAAACACTTGCTCAGCTTTTTCTCGGCTTTACTCAAACTTTGGACTGGGGTGATGACATACATCTCTATTCTTCAAGGCATTTTTATAATGTCATAGTGCCACGACCAGACTGAAGTGTCTTGCATTACACTTTGTAACGTCACTTTACTAAATTACTACTTTCACATAAATTGATTAAAGTGTAATAACTATCCTCTGGTATTTAAGTAAAGCCAATTTATTTTGTAATCGTTTGCCTAAAAGGGGAGCAAAATAATGTATTTATGTTTTGCCGTGACGAATTGACGATGAATCTAAAGTTGCACTCGAGTAGTCTTGTGTAGGTTATTTACACATCCAGAATTGATCTAAAAAATAGTTGGTGTTATTCTTGGAAGGCCTTAGTGAGAGTGCGGTCAAATAATATTTATATTCTCTAAAATTTCAAATTTGTATTCTAGTTTAATAGAATATGTAAATCTGGGCTGTTCGGTATTCTAAATTTCTCTTGACAAGCATATTTTACAGAGAGCAATGCTCTGGAGCAAGTTGGAATACAATTTCAGCTTTCGAAATACAAGCGATGCGACATTATTGTCATCGTTCGTAGGGACAATATTTTTGAGTAAATCTCCCGCCGCATTTGTGTTGTTGTATAGTTGTAGTCTCCAGTGGACAATTATGAAAATACACGGGAATCTATTTTTGGTATCATTGTACGTGATAACCTTTTCCTGTAACGTGACATAAGAATTCCCTAGCATGGGTTTTAAATGTTAGGAATGTAATTTTGTGTAAACGGTCTCCTCACTAATCTCTTTATGGTCCGTGCAGTATTAGTTGCATCATTAATGACGCCGGTTGCTAATATGTGGCCTTTTGATGAACCAAAAATGTCAAATAAATACTTACATGAAATCAAATTAGAGATATAAATGTTAATGTCGTCTATCAAGATTCCATACATAATTCCAACCCTAATAACAGATATAGTTAATTGAAATTTAACATCACCGTCGAGCGCATTTTAGGTACGGTGGCTTTAGGGTGATGTCCCCGTGAGCGGCAGCGGAGGAAATGATCATCTGGAAAATTGTTTCCCAGCCGATTGACAATGAAACACCTACAAAAATTAAGTAGATTTACCCATTCACCCAAACGAGGTTCCATCCATATTCCGAGCCATTAAAACACCTATAATGACGTTAACACTATGGGTGGGCGTATATTAGGAAGTGCGGTGGCGTTGGAGAGACTCTTCTGCGTATACCACACACACGTTGGAAATCTACTTCACGAACTAGAGATATTTATATATACCATTTTATTTTTCAAAGACCTGTAATGGGTTCAGACTTTGTACAAGTATTCGAGAAGATGTACATCTTCCGAAGATGTACATTATCGATGTTCCGGGAAATTAAACATAATATACTTCATTGAAGGACTTAAGAGCAGTTCAGGCTTCTACGATACGATACGATACGATATTTTTGTCGCATGGCGAGTTGAATAGTGTTATTTTTAATATGACTGTATCGTATCATGCATGTGTCACATGATGGGAAGTATTTCCAGACAGAGGGGAGACTATTTCGTTCACAATGGCATGCGACAAAAATGTCGAGAGCAGTGTGAACAGTCCATCCGATAAAAAAAAATCGTGTCGATCGTATTGTATCGTATCGTATCGAAGTTGTCTGAAAGGCCCCTAACGGATGTGTAGCAGCGTATTAGGTTTTTAGTAATGACTTTATCAATATATGTGAGTATCCGTCTTCTGAAGATGCATATTATCAATGTACTGGGATATAAAATTAATATACTTGCTGAAGGGATAATGGGTGTGCGGCACCGAATTAGGTATTCAGTAATGGCTTCATGATCATATTTAGGTATTCATCTTCTGAAGATGTATATGATTAGTGTACGGGAAAATGAGATTAAAATACTTAATGAATGGATAATGGGTACGCAGCATTAAATAAGGTATTCAGTAATATGAATAATGATAAGAAGTCTGTGTTTTTAAATCTGAGATTATAGGATTTGGTACTCATTTCAATATTTGTTAACACCTAATATACCACCACGAAGGTTCAATCGGTCGTCACGCTTCAAGGCGTTATTGATTACATGGCGTGGAATAAATATGAAAGCCCGAAAATTCAAGTTAAACTCGCACCTGCATTTTTTTCATGTGCTTTAAGATTTCAAGGTCGAATCGATAGACGATTTATTCAGTGACAAAACGAAAATATAAAAATAACAGTGCGTTGCCATCATGGTTTCTGATATCTTCCAATAAAATGGCGCATTTTACTGGAATAATATTGGAATAACATTGGTGCAGTCTTTTATTGAGGCAGTCTTGTATTCTGTCTCATCTTGACTATTGCTTCCTGATTGGACTGCCTAAACATCTACTTCATAAACTTCAACGTGTTCAGAACTGGGCCACTGGACTGTTAAAAAAAACACCAAACATGTAACACCAATTCTAAAAGAGCTCAACTGGCTTAGAATTGCCAACAGAATCATTTATACAATCCTTGTCCTTGCGTTTAAAAAAAGGAATATTTTAACGCCGATCTACCTATACAGGAACACATGCCAAGCAGGGTACTTAGATCAAGCGTACACCACGTGCTATCAGTACCTGATGTACGAACTTCTACTCGTGGAGATCGCTGCTTTGCCATCAGCTCCATCGACAGCTCTGGAAGAGTCTCCCCTTACATTAAAAAACAATCCAGGATTTGTCAACTTTTGATAGACTTATCGTGGATAGATTGTGTTTTCAAACGAGTCGTAACTCACACGGAATAACATAATACACACAGACACAAGCTACCATGACATGCCACGACCGTTCGCAGTTGCAATGAGTAACCCAATTAACATTGGAAGGCCTCTCTAGCAGTGCCATAGTCTACCGACGCTACCCTGTCCATTTCCAGCATTGAACGGAAAAGCTTTCTTAGCAAAAATATTGTTTTGTATGAGAAATAGTGCAAAAATATGGTTTCAGCATGCACTGTCATATCTTTTTGCGCATTTGCCACGCACGGTACACTGGTTGCTACAAGAATGTTTACGAGCACTACTGTTTTGATAGTTCTCCGTTTATTTTGCATGTAGGCCTGTGGTTGCTGGACCTACATATTTCGCGCACAACAGCTGCAGTGTTGCTGCCATAATTATTTTCGCATTCCACGTGCATGGTATCTGGTTGCCACAATTTTTTCGCGCACTTCGTGCGCACTGGCTAGTTTGTTGCTGTGGTAGTTTTTTTGGGCGCATTTGGCATGCATGACAACCAGACGTGACAAAACGCATTATCTGCGTTATGAGTCATAAATTACTTTAAGCATGAAAGTTCCATGGTATAGCTGGTTGCCACAATTGTTTCGCGCACTTCGTGCCCACTGGCTATTTTGTTGCTGAGGTAGTTTTTTGTGCATTTGGCATGCATGACAACCAGACGTGACAAATCTTTTGCGCGCCTTGTGCGCATTAGGTATACATTTTTAGTCATAAATTATTTTGAGCATAAACCTTCCATGGCATAGCTGGCAGCCACAATTTTTTCGCGGACTTCGTGCGCACTACCACTGGCTACCACAAACATCTTGCAAGCAATAGCTGTATTATCATTGCACGTTTGGTTGCTGTGGTACTCAGACATGGCAACAAAATTTGCTCGCTTTGCGCACGCTAGCTGCGTTGTTATTGTCCTAATATTTTGCGCATTTCACTTCCATGGTAGCTGTTCGGCAAAAAAAATCGCGCACTTCGTGCTCGCTGGGTATGTTGTTTCTGTGATAGTCTTTTGCGCATTTGGCACGTATGCATGGTAGCTGACCATCAATGATGTTTTCGCGCCCGCTTCGCGCGCGTTCTCTGTCAATTTTTCGTGCGTTCTTGATAAACAGCATGTAGGCTACATCAGGCTTCAACATGACCTCTATACGTGTCTTTTATGTATACGCCATGTATACGTCATTTTACGCTCGCTTCGCAATCGCTATCAGTATATTTTACTACATCGATGGAAGGTTGCCCCCCTTGGCCCAAGACCCTGGCTACTCCATTGACTAGGTCTTTAGTATGACCCAACCTGAAGTCCTACATCTGGACGTCCCGGCTTCAAGACCGATGTTCAGACCACCACTGGATCACGCAATCAAAAAAGTTTGGGCTCACTCTAGGCAAAACTGTTTCTAATAACTTCTAGGTAATTCTAAAGTTATACTATGGATGTACCCTGAGGTG
>JAODUJ010181601.1:0-10744 GCA_027564615.1 Psolus chitonoides
CAGTCATACACAACCCACCCACTAATCCCCCCCCCCGTAAATTCATTTTTGCAGTGTAAAACAAATAATGATAACACAAACCTAATAATTAATTTACACCTATAGTGCCTCTTCACGAATATGAAAATAGGAATTAATCCAATAGTTAGCCTCGCCAATTGCCATAGATTGCCGATTGGACATGACATCACACACGAATTTGGGTCTAGCCAAGACCACCTGTCATGGATTTCTACCCATTACTTCTCAAAATAGGATTACCTTTAATTCCCTGTGTAAAACAATTAATAAAGCAGAGCTTATAGAGTAACGTAAATGTTTCCTCTTCGAAATGATTTTCCCGAATAATATTTTCTTCTAAAAAGTGTAAATTTCTAAAACATGAGATCTCAAAATATAGAATGACTAGATGCAACTTGCGAGGCCTAGCAGGTGCCCTTTCCGGCATCATAGGATGTATTTTTCAGGGGGGGGGGGTCACATGTCATTGACCAGTGGATATCATGCGCGACCAAATAATCACGTAGAAAGGGTCCTTTTCAAGATTGGGCACGATACATACGTAACGTGAAACACTGAAATATTGAAAAAAGGGTGTATATTCCGCACTGGAACTCACGTGTTTATGGTACAATTTGCGAATGAAGTGGGGCGTCAGAATTGTCCTTCTTGAGGGCCTTTTTGTCCCACCTTTGCCCGACGCCTTTACGTTGTTTCCGGGGTGAATATAGTTGAAGTTGAATGCCTTTTTTTTTCGTTTTTGAAAAATGTAAATTTTCGTCATGATGACTGATTTGCCAAGTAGGTCAAAACTGCATGAAAATGAGGAAGAATATAAGCTATTGTTGACAAAGGTGAGCCATGACATTATAGAGTTGATTCTAAACAGTGTTCATCTGGTAATTGGATAACTATTGAAAGATAAATATCTGAAAACAATAGAAGATATTCATGTGAGTTTTTCAGCCACTGATAGAGTAAATATACCTCTATAACATATGACGTTTTCGCCCCGGGCATTTTTTTGCATAACATTTTTCATGCGCTACGCGCCAACTGATTGATGGTGGCGCTTCGCTTAGATAGCGTCATGATGGTCCCTTTTTGGAAATGCCCTCCCCCTAGAAATTTCAGTGAAAAGGCCCCGTCATATGATGCTGTCATAAAAGTAATGGTCTCCAAAGACAAAAACATGAAAGACTGATATAAAAAATATTGCAATAACCTATATTCCAAGCTTATAGGAATATGTTAACACCAAATGCCGGTAATATTTATTGGTGAACTCAAGATAAATATTTTAATTTCAGGAGCCAACGAAATATGGGCGACAGAGATTGACCTGCTGTTACCACCGACAGAGATGTATATATATAGTTTACATAACATATGTCTCGTTGCGCCGGCGACCAACTGAGCGATTCGACCAGAACGTTATAATTATTTGAAGTCATGCATCAAGTGTACACAAATAAAGACGATTACTAACTGACGTAAGCCAATGTTTGGATATTCCTGACAATGTTTGAAGAAATTGCTGTGCATTGTCGTGTATTATTATTTTAAAGGGTCAACTCAGTGTCAACTAAAATCACACTGTAGAGTGTAG
Organism: Psolus chitonoides; assembly: GCA_027564615.1. Taxonomy (NCBI): domain Eukaryota; kingdom Metazoa; phylum Echinodermata; class Holothuroidea; order Dendrochirotida; family Psolidae; genus Psolus; species Psolus chitonoides. Next base: position 1,610 of record JAODUJ010181601.1, read on the forward strand.
ACAGTCCACAAAGATATAGTCCTATTTGCGTATTTTCGTCAAATATTCTGTTAGCCTAAAACGTGGGATAGAGTTCATTTTAGTTATTCATATTTACGTATGAGTGTTAATTGAATACGATGGGATGACATGATTTCTCGTTCCGGTATGTAGTTTTTTTGGGGGGTTATGTCAATTTGATGAAATACATCACGAGTCGTTGAATGGTGACGTCGACTTGTCGGAGATAAGTTATCCTGCCATGTCGGTACCATGTCGCACTAGCGTAGGGGGGGGGGGGCAAAATGTACCGACAAGTGTACAAACTTGCCTACAAAACCACGAATGTACCGACAAAACTCCTTTTCTGACCAAAAGTCGCCCCATGCCCTCCCCTGGCTACGCTAGTTTCATGTCGTGTACTCGGATTGTTATGTCACCTGTCTACTTGAAAATGGCATTATTACGTTCTTCTTTATAATAATATTTGATGTAAAATACTTCCAAAACAGAATGCGTCATTTGAAATCAAATGGTTGGTATTACGATGACGTCATAATAGCACGTTGAGCGAACCGAGGCTGCCTTCTATTATGACGTCAGACCAGTCTTAATTCGAAAATAAAGGCCCAAGTCAAAACAATGGAACATTAGTTTTGTAAGCAAAACAAAAAAAGTTTCCTTTTACCTTTGTGGAGAAATAATATTCAAGGGAAGGATTTCTGTTTTGAAACCATGATCACATAGAAACTTATTAATCCTGATTATCTTCTTTTTCCATCTCATTTATTTTCTTTCATTCATGCCAGTCAGTTGGCAAACATAAAAATATGTATATAAAACAGTTATGTGATTAAGTGTTACAATACGACTTGCTCATTTAATGAAAAACAGCTAGGCATATAGATCATATCAAATAATTCATGAAAATGTACGAGAATATTTCCTTTGGTTTGGGCAAATTAAATGTTCTTGATTATCTCGATATCATTACTTTGAATCATATGGCTCTCTATATTATAATCTGATATTTTCCGATTGAGGCTTTAACGCCTCAATTACCTTCTTCGAAATAATGGAATTGCTTTTTGAACTGCAAACTATTGATATTTCACTAACAAAGTTTTAACAGACTGTTTAACACACATGAATGCCGGAAAAGTTCTAGTTTTAGTTTCTACGGGTTCAGGAAGCCAACTATGGATCGTCGAGGAACCCTGAAGCCAAGTGTGATCATGGATGAACACTGGTGATAGCTCGCCTTCTCTTTTCGAACTGTGTTCAGAAGTATAGCAGGCGTGTAACCATACAATCCCATCTGCTCCCATCCGACGGACGTGCGTGAGACTCTCAGCCTTTAGCCACTTTCCTAAATACTGAGAGAGGTGGTAGCAACATGACCTTCACCACTGCAGGAGAGCGGTGCCGAACCTAAAAAATGAACATAGTGTTTCCCCGAATGAATTGCTAGGCTCCTACTACAACGAAACCATCAAAAACTGCAGTTACCTACACTTTTTTGTGTTCATGAAATCAGAAATTGCGAAACCATCATCGACTTCCGTACAGCTTTTTTGACGAGCAAGCAGATACTGGAACCTGGGACTTTTTAATGCAAGCGGAACACGCAATCCTCCGCGCCACGCTACCACCTCAAAAAAAAACATTAAGAACTTTGATAAGAATGTTAAATTTAGTGTGTTGAAAAGCAATTGGATAATGAAGACTTTACAAAGAGCTTTTCAGACAAAGTGCAACAAGGACGTCACACATGTTGCCAGATGCTCAATTGAAATGAAGAGTTCTAGAATCTTCAAAAATCAATAACTCGAAACCGGACATGCTATTGTGATGGGACAACCTCTTATTTGTCAAAAGTTTTCATTTTGTTCTGGAGTATTCTATTGTTTCCCGGATGTGCGCACATATCCGACTGACGTATCACACAATCCGTTGACCTTTGATCACAATGTTCACTACAATCAGACAAGGTAATAAAGAAATCTACTGAGAGACCTCATTGCATTTTCCGCCAAAACAGATAAAAAAAATCGTAAATTTTACAGCCTAATTGAGAAAATTTGACATGAAATGTGTTAAATTCCCCCCCCCCACCCATTGCCATTATTTTGACCAAAAAATCCGTTTACATTTTTCATAATTTTTCGTAATTTCGAAAATGTTAAAGATACAATGTGGTCTTGGTCATTCAGCAAAGTTCCTCTGACGTCATCGACATTCGATTTTGTGCATCTGTCCAACAGAGCAACATCCAGCCCCAACCGATTATTGTGAGCTAGTTCTTTAACTAATATTTTGAGATATTTACCGATATCTCGATATTTACCGATATCGTATCGCATGTGTGGGGTGTACATTACATACACGCACAACACGAAATGTAAAACAAAATGGGTTAACAAATTTAGGTAAAAATATAAGTCAATGGTAGCAGATCAGTGTTACTCAACATTTGAGTTTCCAAATGAATATTGGTACTGTTTCCTTTGTAATTCCCTCGCTTTTTGTACACATTTTGGGTATTTTTCACTCGTTTATTATGTATCAGGTTCACGGAGTTGACATTTTACTCAGGAGTGTTCTCGAATCTGATCCCTCATGCACATGTTTTAACAATTACTTTAAAATTTGGCAAAGGACTACCAAAAACACAGGTAAACGTACATACGTGTGTTGCCTTCAGTTGCTCTGTCGACCTGCATCAGCTCAAACATAACTTACAAATCGATGGCATTTTCTAAGGAAAGAACACAGTTGGAGTGAAGTCTGGAAGACCTGACCAAGATGTCTCAAGGTTTGTATCTCTGTTTAAAAGTGACAAGAGTTGCGAACTGTTAAATACCTTTAAACACCTATTCGTGTAAATGTTGATACCAAGTTTAGGCACATTTTGCAGCTGAATTTGTAAATAGACCGGGTTTTTTAGCATTATCTGATATCATGGTAGAACTATAGCATATTTGTAATTTAGCGTGGCAATAATTACCTAATTAATGAGTGATTGGCTAAGTAATAGTCATGAATAGTTTATCGTCCCGACAAATTATACATGTTTGCTTTTCATCGCGTTTGAAAGCTCCACCTGTTTGAACTACTAGCCAATAGTGACCTCGCAACGAATGACGTCACCAAACGATATGGAAAATAACTTCAATTGCCTAAAACACATGAATGATATCACAGGCCTCCCCTACTTTACCTTCGTCAATTAGTTCGAATTCTTTTCTTTTTTTATTTCGGCAATATGCTGGAATTTGTCAAGAACGATATGTCTAAAAACTGATCTAATCAAAGATAACTTACTATTTTATACCGAGGAACATTATTGGCATGCTTACAAATAATATAAAATGCTAATAAAAAACTACTGATATTTATATTTTCAATTAGAGTTGGGCAGGAATATTGAGCGCAATCGATGAATTTGGAGTGATATTCGCAAACTTTTCGAAGTGCAGGTCCAAAGGGAAATGTTGCAATACTAACACAGATAATGCACCTAGAATGATTCTAGTCTATTACATGTGCCGCTATGCTGGGAACATAAACGCTAGAGTAGCTATACACACAGTGTACTGAGTTTGTTCTGGTGTCGCTGATGATTATCTGTGTGTTTACAAGAAACCAGGGCGCTCAGGATAATATCATGTACCATGGGCGGACTGGAATAAACATTGTCACCGGTAATTTTCACCACGAGGGGTCCCCAATATATAAAAAGAGTCACCCGCACCCCGGTATTATCATATGAAGGGGTCCCGAGGCATATGACGGGGCCGCAAGGCTCCCGACATTGGTGGGCCCCCGGGAAATTTCCCGGTTTTCCGGTGGGCCAGTCCACCCCTGTCAAGTACGTAGGACATGTCCGTAAGAAGCATCCAATTTCTCTTTTGTTAAACAATTTGAGGGGAAATAAGGAAATAAGGAAGCCAATGCGTGCGATTTTTTTTTCACTTCTTCTCATAAAATAAAAAACAATCTTTTTGCTGATGAAGCTTTTCAGTTTGATTTTGTACGTAAGTGAATACGGTTACCTAAAGGATGTCAACCTACACAGGTTAGACCTACACTTGGGACAGGTGTATTTACACTTACACAGACCTTGGAATTAATTAACAGTATAATGCCGCGAATGGCGCAAAGGTGCTTATATGTATGTGGATGTAAGTATATGACGCTGACAGAGACCGTGCAACTGCGCGCAATACGCACATATATATTTCATAGGTTAGTTAACGCTGAAGATAGGAATATACTTTCAGGATTCATCAACAAATCCACGATGCATGGTGCCTAAAACTACTGATATTAACATTTTCAATTGGATTTGGGCAGGAATATTGAGCGTAATCGATGAATTTGGAGCGATATTCGCAAACTTTCAGAAGTGCGGGTCCAAAGGGATATGTTGCAATACTAACACAGATAATGCACCTAGAATGATTCTATATTGTTACATGTGCCGCTATACTGGGAACATAAACACTGGAGTAGCTATACACACAATGTACTGAATTTGTTCTGGTATCGCTGATGATTATCTCAGGATAATATCAAGTACCAGGGGCAGACTGGAATAATAATTGTCACCGGGAATTTTCCTCACGGGGGGTCCCCGATATATAAAAAGAATCACCCCACCCCGGTTATAACATATGAAGGCATATGACGGGGCCACGAGGCTCCCGACATGGGTGGGCCCCCGGGAAATGTCCCGGTTTCTCGGTGGGCCGGTCCGCTCCTATCAAGTACGATGGACATGTCCGTGAGAAGCAACCATTTTTTGTTAAAAAGTTCCTAATTTCTCTTTTTTTGAAGCAATTTGAGGGAAAATAAAAATCATTAAAGTTAATTGAATCGAAATTACTTTCAAAATATGTTGGAAGGATGAGTAAACTCGTAAGTTATTTTTGGCAGATCCGGCACACCCTTAGAGTAACAAACGTTCATAAAATCATAGCACACCTCATACCAACACCTTACCTTACCTTACCTGTCCGAGCGAACTCGAACATCGATAACTAGGTCTCTCCATTCTTCTCTGTCTTCTTCTACCAACACCTATACAGCCTCCTAATTGTTTCACCGAAATGTGATCGGTGGTGCCATTAATATATAGTAACATCACTTATGTCATGTACAAAATGTTGATTTTGTTTTATCATTAGGCCATGTAAACTCTTGTTGTCATTAAAGAACACTTGTGTTTCTCAGTATTATGATGTCCTTTACATAGGGGAGACCAGGGCTAGTTAAGTCACATTGGTGCGTTTTTCCCCGATAGGGAAATGTGAGCCTTGATAGCTGCTGCCTTGATGGAGCAGTAGGCCCCAGGTCTGAGTTTGTGTTTTCAGACCCCATAAGTAATTTTTTGGGTGGTGAAGTTATTATGTAATTGTTCCAAGCTGATGAAAGTGGCTTATATTTTTCATGAAAGTTTAAACATTGACTTAAAACAACCGCATGATAAGTGGACACAATTCAAACCATACAAATATTTACATTTCGTTCAATACAAAATGTCCATATGAGGTAAGTTGTTACAGCGTATCCTTCTATGTAACCACTTTTTCACAACAAACAAGTGTAATAACTTACTTACCCCCTCCCTCCACCCCCCTCCCCCCTCCAACTCTCGCCCAAGTTTGTTTACCAGCTTACGCCGTGTAAACAAAAAGTGTTGAAATGTTATATCAAGTCTGTTTGGTATTGTTTCAGCTTCCTATTAATGTCAATACAAAAATCAGGTATTTCGAAAATTATTTATTTTCACACGATGTAACAACTTACATGGTGTACCAATGTGCCTCGCACCCGAGGTAAGTTGTTACATTTTTACATAAATTGATTGATAACTAATTACAAGTCTAGTTAGACACTTGTGTAAAACTTGTTTCGATTTATTGACAATAGGCTACATATGTTCTTTGACTACCAGAAGAAAAGGATTATTGTCTCTTTCCATGGAATATATAGGCTACTCACCGAAATGTAGCAACTAGCCCCGGTCTCCACTGCACTATACTATTTGAATTGATAGCCCTGCAAATAGACTAACTACTAATTCGCGGATTTGAAGAAAACTGCTGCCAGCTACATGCTTGGAACCATGTATAGCCTACAGCGGTAACAACAGACAACTCGCATAGCGCGAGATTTCAAATACGGGGCCGAAATACGTCCAGATACAGCTCTAAATTGACTTTCAGTATTATTCAAATATTCTATTGGCTAATACTCAACTGCTCAATATTAACTTTATTCGCATTTGGATTATTTGTTGAAAGTTCGCAAGAGGGCAAGTTCCTTTCCCCCCTTCAATTGGATACGCCACTGGTATTGTTATCACGGGGTGACATCAAATCAATGCATGCACTGATCCCGTGAAATAACACGAGAATGCAAAAACATTCCATCTTGGTGATTGGCCTATCTTCCAGTTCACACATGACGCAAGCGAAAACAGTTTGCGCGAAACGCAAAAACGTTGGTCAATTTTGGTGAAAATTCAAGCTAATGGTGCATGCGTGCTGTATACTTGTAATTCACTGTTGTTTGGCCTACCTAATAGTGAAATCGCTAAGATTCAGAGAGTGCAAAACATTGCAGCTCGACCTATGTTTCGAGTTCCGGGGCATGTGCATATTACACCTGTACTGTACCAGCTCCACTGGCTATCCAGTAAAGCAGAAAGTTGAATTTAAAATTCTTATACTCACTTACAAGGCTATTAACTGCATGGCTCCAGATTTCATCTCAGAGCTTGTTCAGCTATATGTTCCTCCTAGAGCTCTAAAGTCGGCATCCGAGCGTCGCCCTAAGAAAACGGCACGCTCCGCAAATAAGTTATGTGGTAGTCGTTCATTCGCCTCTGCTGCTCCTTGTTTGTAGAATGGTCTCCCAAACTCTGTTTGTCAGGCCCCGTCACTGGCCACTTTCAAATCTCGTTTCGAACCATATTTTTTCACTGATCATTTTCTGCCAAGTTGACTTCATTCTTTCCTTTGCCTTGTTGTGTTTTTGGTTCACGTGTGAGAGTTCAATCTCCATCTCCTGTTGTTGTGTGTTTTGTGTTGTCATCTGTTTTCTTAAGCTTTTGTCTGCAAAGCGCCTAGAGGCTTTTGCATTAGGCGCTTTATCAAGTCATTTGTCATTAATTATTATTATTATTATTATTATATACGGTAGGTTAGGCAACAATATGGAGAAGTAAATTTACACGAAGAACGACCTTGTGTACGAGGCCCCGTAAAATAGTATCTAATTTACGCAGTCGTCTTGGAAAATACACCTTTCTAAGTGTATATAGGCATATCATAAATACATACCAGCGCGAGAAGCGCTCGAACGTTGATATTTGACTAGGATAGTTAATTTGGTTTTGTTCTAGCAGTTAATGTAGCCTTTTAGTTTAGTATCTACGGGTTCAAGTAGGTCTTCTGCAGCTCATCAAGGAAACCGGAAGCCAAGTGTGATCATGGATGAACACCGGCGATAGCTCGCCTTCTCTTTTTGAAGAGTGTTCAGAGCGTAACAAGGCAGGCGTGTAACTATTACAATCCCATCCTGCTCCAGAGACCGCCATTTCACGTCCCCATCCGACGAACGTGAGTGAAACTCTCAACCCTTAGCTGAGAGAGGTGGTAGCAACCTGTCCGTCATCACTACAGGACAGCCGTGCCGAACCTAACCAATGAACCTATTTATCCCTTGCTCTCCCGTCACAACGAAATCAACAACTGCAGTACAGTCGGACCAAGCCAGAAATTACGAAACCATCAACAACTGCAGAACAGCTTTTTGACGAGCCAGGCTGTGGATTGAAACCGGGAACTCTGCGGTAAAAGTGCTCACTCATACCAATACACCACGCTACGACGCTAAAATCATGCACCTTATCTCATCCCTATATGAAACATGTATTTATTCAGTTGATGTAACACTTCTAGTACCGGTAGTAAAGAATACCGGTACCTTATAAATGTACAGATTTGACAACTTAATGTGAAAATAGTAAATGAAAGGTAGTATAGCTAAAACACCTCTATGGGGTTGTCGATAGCATATAGGCCTACTCGCTACTGAGTAACTCAAGAAAAAATACATGCATATGCATACATGCATAAACACACTATAAGCGATAATGAACATTCTGGAAATACAACGAACAACACATACAAAACGAATAGCCTGATCCTAAGATAAACCCACCCACCCATCCAAGTGTTAAAAAGTGTTCCATATAGAAGCAGGAAAGTGTGGGTTGGGGATAATTTGTGTTAGGGTGGCGAATCATGCGCCGATGTGCTAAAAAGTCGTTGTATTGTCCTAAAAGTTCTACGGAGCTATCACCTTCTGCTCCTCTCTCCGGATTCACCTAGTATATGTACCGATATATAGGGCCATTTTTTATTCATTTCTTTATTCATTTATTCAAAATTCATTTGTCGTCCGAAGCAAGCAGGTTAGCGTTCTAAACACAACCTAACAATCGAGGTAGCTACAGGAACCTATAAAACCGATAGGCCTATAATATGAAATAAATTAAAAAATCCAATAAAATAAACAATTTTGAGATATATATATAACCAGTCAAGCTGAACCCCAATTTGGGTTATTCGTAGTAAACGTTTTTATAGCCATACATATTTAAAAAGTTATTTTCAACGTACTTTTCGGAGACTGGTCAATTCACCCAAGGGTGATGTAGCCAAACTTTATCTTTTATACCCGGACTAGTTTACACTCTCTTGGTTTCAACAATCGACTGACGACACAGCAGAAGTGTGTGCGCGGTCATTGGGGAGAAAGAAGTCAACGCTGCGAAAATTAAATCATAAATTATGTGTAGTGATCTATGTCGTAGTAGAGAGGGCTCGAATTGTACTCAATCAGTCAATGTCTACCAGTAGGCATACAGGTCCATCAAGATGGACTGTAAAAGAAATTGTAACAGCGTTTAAACGCGTCGAGGCGTTCAGCTTGAACTTCTATGCCATTGTAAAATATCCAATGTATAACTCTGTCAGTTCACATCAAAGCCCAGTAGCGTAGCCATTGTAAATCAAACATGCGCTTCATGTGCATAATTTTGTCCCGTAACTATGAACACTTCAGGCACATGGATGTGATCGT
>JAODUJ010181712.1:0-10743 GCA_027564615.1 Psolus chitonoides
TCTAGTGCTGAACGCTAAAATTGTACACAACTGTCCGATCAATATTATCCGGTAATTCTGACTCCGCGTGTAATTAGTCCAATTCTCACAGCGGGAACCGACCCGAAATTCTGCTTGTACAGTAAACTAATAGGAGAATCCGAAATTGATCAAAAATATCGATTCTGTCAACTCGCGGGAACCGAAACTTGTCTGGAGCCCTTGAACCAATCAACGACGTTGAATAGACAAGCCACGCCTCCTTTTCGCGGGCATTATGGTAATCGAAGGTCTAATGACGCTGATTCTAGAAACTACTGCGACACAACCCCTGTTTGATCAAGTATAAACTTTCTTAGTTTTGCGCGGTAACAAGCACTCTATCAGAAACATTAATAAATCGCCTGGGAAAGGTTCCGTTCTTAGACAAAGGGAATTAGGATTCTATACAAATGCTCTTGCGTAATCGCGGGAGACTCCCTGATTGAGCAATAACACCTGCTAAGTGGCGTGTGTCATGCTCGCGCGGCTATAAGTGTGACCAAAATTCCTATGAATCTATTTGACTTCTCAAGGTCGCTGTGTCCTTGACGCCGGACGTAAACAAAGATTCTAAATGAACTTAAAGACGCTTATTCGAAATATCATGCAAGGCGAGGGGTTGTCATAACATTACATGACACTATACCCGAAATCTCAAAACTCGCCACATGTTTGCATGCTTACCCGGAACCCCAAACTGGACACATTTGCAAGCTGCTCTGGAGACCCAAAACTAGACACCTTCGCGCATGCTTAGCCGAAGACTCGAAACTCGCCACATGTTATTATGTTTATTTGAAGACCCAAAACTGGACACCTCTGCATGCTTACCTGAATACCTAACTCTAGACACCTTTGCACACTTCTCCGAAGGCCCACAACTAGCCCTCTTGTGCATACTTATCCAAAGTCCCACAACTGGACAGCCAGTTTGCGCGTTACCTATCTTACTCGAAACTAGGCCTCTTTGCATTTTTACCCTAAAGTCCAAAAAGTCGACACGTTCATATGTTTACTTCAAGACCCAAGAGCAGACAACTTTTGCATGCTTACTTGAAGACCCAATCCTGGTCACCTTTGCACGCTTCTCCGGGGTCCAAAAGTGGGCAACTTTGCGCATGCTTACCCGAAGTCCTAAAACTGAAAACCTGTTTGCGTGTTACTTGAAGACCAAAAACTGGGAACATGCTTACTTGAAGATCCAAACTGAAGACCTGTGCATGCTCACTTGAAGACTCAACTGAACTGGTCACCTTTGCATGTTACTCTGAAGGCCTAAAGCTAGACACCTTTGAGCATGCTTACCCGAAGACCCAAAACTCCACACCTGTGCATGCTGATTTGAATACCCAAATTGGACACCTCGGCATGCCTACCTGAAGAGCCACATTTTGACACCATTGAGAATGCTTTCTTTAATATATAAAAATACACACCTTTTCATGCCTACACAAGGCCCCAAATTGCTTTGAGCTAATCCTTAAAGATGTATGCTTTCTCTCCAGATGATTTCAAGATGGAGATTATTCCGGCGGTTTCGAAGGCTACAATGGGTGGCAACTTCACTCTGAAATGTCAGATCAACCTGCCGGTGGCATATGTCTTTTCCAAGTCGCCTATCTGGAGTGCATCTCATCCATTAGACGATAACCGCACAACAATAACAAACTCCATTCATAGGGGGTACTCACTCTTAGAGGTAACTGACGTTCAAATCACCGATGCGACCGAGTACTTTTGCAAAATGATAATGATGCCGACTGATCTGTTCCCGTCGTTGATTACTCAATCCACCGCGAGAGTCGAGGTTGCAGGTAATTATTACCAGGGTTCCAGCGGGCTGAAAACTTTTACGGTAAAGAGCATTTCCCACGACTAATGCAAACCGTATGCTACCCCATAAAATATACTTTCTCTAGTAAAAGACAATTTGAACACTATATTTGTATCTATTTTCATCATTTCCTAAAACAAATACCAATTCAATGGCCTAAACCACGCAAAATGCACTGTATCAACCCAGTGTGCTTCTCAGACGTCATATACCGGGCTTACATCTGGACCCACAAGAGAGTCTCGTAGGCCTATATGATATATAGGGTCGCTTGTGGTCTCAGGGCCATGTGTCCTATATATTCTATATTGAGCCCCATAGGCGTACGAGGCATAGGACAAAGAGGAGGGGGGTCTGCCCCTAACATTTTTGTATATATGTATATGTATTCACGAGATTAGCACTAAAATCAACGAAGATCATCTACTTACCATGAGCAGCCAATGTGCACGTAGGACATCAATCCACCATGGCAGTGCTGAGATAAAGTGGTTACAAGTTTTGTGTCACACACACACACACACATACACACACATATACGCATGATTTTATGGATTATTTTGACCTTCGGCGGCAAGTGAGCAAAAGTGCAATTTCTAATTCCTAAAATAGGCACGTTTCGGACAAAACTTGTCTGGTGAAACTAGAATGTGGGTATATTTATTCGGAATATTCAACACGACATCCTGTCCTTAGCACTGCTGTGGTGAATTTTGGTTCATCTCTGAACATGTTTACCATACCGTCCTATAGTAACATATTTTATTTTACTTTACTTGTAGTCGGAAACCCGCCACATCTTGGCCCATGTCCGACGACTATTCAACTTGTCCCGGTTGGCGGCCAGACGATCATTTTGTACACGACTCCGGCTTGTGCCGATCCTGAAGATGGTACAGGAACGGTAGAGTGTACCCCTGCTTCAGGGAATTCCGTGCTTTCCCCTAATGCGGTATCCTGCACCTGTACTGACTTCGCTGGTGCGACAGACTCAATGACATGTCCAGGTGGGTGACATCATTTGTAACCTAATTTGACTCCGGCTTATACTGATGCAGGAACGGTAATATGTACCCCTGCTTCGGCGACTTCCGTGATCTCACCTAGTGTGGTATCCTGCACCTGTTCGGACTTCGCTGGTGCGACAGATTCAATGACATGTCCGGGTGGGTAACATCATTAGTGAACTAATTCGACTTCGGCTTGTACCGATACATGAACGGTAGTGTGTATCCCTTTTCAGGGAATTCCGTGCTTTCACTTTGTGCGGTATCCTGCACCTGTACTGACTTCACTGGTGCGACAGATGCAATGATATGTTCAAGTGGGTAACATCATTAGTAAACTAATTCGACTCCAGCTTGTACCGATACAGGAACGGTAGTGTGTACCCCTGTTCGGGGACTTCCGTGCTCTCACCTATAGTGTGGTATCCTGCACCTGTACTGACTCAGTTGGTGCGACAGATCCAATTAAATGTCCAGGTGGGTGACATCATTAGTGAACTAATTCGACTCCAGCTTGTACGATACAGGAACGGTAGTGTGTACCCCTGTTCGGGGACTTCCGTGCTTTCACCTATAGTGTGGTATCCTGCACATGTACTGACTCAACTGGAGCGACAGATTCTGTAACATGTCAAGGTGGGTGAGGTTCGTCAATACAACACTGACCTCCATATACACTGTTAACGCCAGAATGGAGACAACAAAAATATCCAGATAGCCCCCTCTCTGTATGATCACACATTGTACATGTACGTCGCACCAGCCATATCGTCTTGTTGACACGGTGATCTCTTGCTCTAGTAACATCAACCGTAGCGGGTTTTCTCTTTGCATTGGGGAGCGTGACAGCTCAAACTAGGAACGTCTATCGTTGGGCGCTGTCCTGACTCGTTGGGGTACTTTCGATTAGCTTCAGTTATTCATGTTCTATTCCCCTCCCGTAATAGCTCAATAGATGCCAAACACTTTAAACACCATAACTTAATAGGGTAAACATCAATTGAGTTCATCATAGTTAGTACCTGATCCATATTGATTTTAGTGGAGGTCATTTTGAGGCCATATTCTGTAATATTGGGTTCATAGTCTACATACATGTTGTGATTGCGAGACTAGGACCAGCTTTACTAGTTGATTCATTCATGTATAATCTCTTGGGATTTATTCAGTCATGCTGGCGTATGTATGCTTGTGTCGTTTTGCTTGTAAACTCACTAAGTCGACCATGCCTGGTCAGATCAAGTACCGGTATATGAGAGTATAATGAGGGTACATTATTCCTATAGAGTCGGAGGTCATTAAAGGTAAGGTGTTGACATTTATGAAATTCAGGTATCTTTGGAAATTTCCTTGTAAACACAATATGTCCACCATGCCTGGTCAAACCGAGTTCATACTTTGTATGTGTATTACCTATGATGAGTACATGATCCCCATTATTGTCGGGAAAGGTCTACGGTCAACAGAAGTCAAACATCGAAAACTTTGTAAACACGCTAAGTTGACCATGCCTGATCAGATCAAGTTCAAATTTGGTGTGTATGTTTCTCATAATGAGAACAACATGATCCATATTGTTTGGGGTAGAGGTCAATAGAGGTCAACCTCTGAAAACCTTGTCGACCATGCCTGATCAGATCAAGTTCAAAGTTAGTGTGTATGTTTTTCGTGATGAGTTCTTTGACCCTGTTGATTTTGGTGCATGTCTAAAGTCGTTTGAGATCAAACTTTGAAATGTTATAAAATTATATTTGTTGAACTTTACCATGTGAACACACTAAATCCACCATGCGTGATCAGATCAAATTAGTTGCCCATAATTAGTACATTATCCCTATTATTTTTGGGAGAGATCAGAGGTAATTGGAAGTCAACAAAGGTCCTATGTATAAAGTTCCCCATAATGAGTACATTATCCCTATTATTTCGGGAGAGATCAGAAGTAATCGGAAGTCAACACAGGTCCTATGTATAAAGTTCCCCATAATAAGTATATTATCCCTATTATTTTTGCTGGGGGAGGGGTATTGTTTCCCCACTGATAGGAACTCGAACGCTGTCCTCGGGTAGGGTGTAAGAGGGAGGGGTGTCCCCCTGCTGTCTTGAAATTGGTGCAGTATTTTGCAACTTTTAAAGTAAATTTATGTTCAAGATTTGTTTATTTTTTAGCCTGATCCATGCCTGGTTACGTACCTGTGCGGAACTCTCTAATCCGCGAGGGGGGGGGGGGGCGCCCGTCCCATAGCTACGGGCCTACCTTTAATATGCTATATAGTAACGTCAATCATGTTATGAGAAATACTGGTGTTTTCTATCATTATGTAACTCTTGTTGCAAGCAGAATTTTGTTTCAGTTTTGTTTCTCAGCTTTATGGTAACATTTGACATTATGTTTGAAATGGTGGCCCTGCAATAAACTTATTATACCATTACCGATTTTATAGAGACATGCTAAAGCTACCTCGTCGTAACTACGTAGACCACGTCCCTAACAAGATATCTAATCGCGCGTAGCGCTAATTTTATTCAAATATAGACTACAAATACGTCCAAATACAGCTCTGAATTGACTTTCAGTGTTCAAATAATCTATATTAGTACTGAAATAGGCTTTTCGATCCCGTTGGATACGCCATTGGCAATACTGCTTTTCATTCTTCAAAGAATCATCCTTTCACGAACAGCAAAAACGACGGAAGAGCCAGACCACAGTGATAATATTCCAAAGGAGAATGACAAGATGGCCGCCATATAAGCTAAAAATCACAATTGGTATCATTTTATCAGGACTATAATGTGGAATTTTTGGTTTCAGTCTTCTTCTTCTTATAATGTCCGCAACACAACAAGAACATGCAACACAAAGTTAGACGTGGTTCAACCAAAGTGGAACGCATCGTTGTCCATTCTCTCGTTGTCTATCGTTGTCCATTCGCAATTGGTTTCAGTAGTTTTGTATTATTCCTGAACCATTACAATACATTTCTGAGAATTGCAGTTTTCCAAGATGGCATTTCCAAAATAGCCGCCATGTATGCTGAAACTATGTGCGGCAACGTCAAAACACCCATTGTCTATAATGTTTTAGCGCAAGGTTAGAGTTTGATATGCTTAAATGTTGGGGATATAGGGCCAACTTTTTTTTCTTCTAAATAGCCGCTTCACCCAAGATGGCCCGTCATGTAAATGAAAAACATAATTGGCATCCTTTTATCTAGATTTTAATGCCGATTTCCTATTTTAGTATCATTTTGTAGTTTTGCATTCATACGCATGAGTTAATATAATCCGTTTCTGGAAATTGCAGTTTTCCAAGATGGCCACTATTTTCAAAATGGTTGCCAGATATGCTGAACCACGTGTGTTAATGAAAAACTATTTATTGTCTTAAATAATTATACATTTCTGCGCAAAAGTTTCAAAAAATTACATAACGGTACAATTTAGGCTGAACAAATCTCTGTATACAAGGCCAATAGATTCCTCTCAAAATGGCTGTCAAGTCAAAGATGGCCACCATAAGTCACGAAGAATAAAGATGTGCCAGAATGTGTGGGAGTCAAGAAGTAACAGCAGAAGAATGGATATCGCAGAGACTTTACGAAAAATAGAAGACGGACGAAAGCCACAGTAAATATATCAGTCGGAGCAAGTGCAGCAAAGGCAAGATCACAGAAAGAACATATAAAGCAACATAACTGTGAAGAGGAGTATCAACACAGACAAAAGCAGATACATCACCAGTTTTTCAGAGCTACAAGCTGCAAGGAGTGGGAACATGAAGAAGTTGTACGACACCACCAATAAGTTGCCTGGAAAGTACGACAAACCAGAGAGACCAGTCAAGGAAAAAGATGGAAAGGACATTATGGGCAGAGCAACAAATGACCGAATGGGCCGAGCACTTTTAATACCTTCTGAACAGACCTGCACCGAGCCCACCCAACATGCGCCCAGCTGGTGAAGACTTACCAACTAACTGTAGTATGCCTTCCTAAGAGGAGGAAATCGGGAATCAGCTGAAGAATGGCAAAGCAGTTGGACCAGACAACCTTCCTGGAAAAGCCCTTAAAGCAGATCTACAAACAGTAAAATTCCTGTATCCCCTCTTTGAGAAGACCTGGGACACGAAGAAATGACAACAGACTGGAAAGAGAGTTTCTTTGTCAAAATCCCCCAAAAGGTAACCTCAGCAACTGCTCTAACTACAGATGCATCACTCTCTTGTCTATGCCAGGGAAGTCTTCAACAGGATTATCCCAAACAAAGTTGAATGATGTAGTCGACCCACACTTAAGGTATGAGCAAGGAGTCTTCCGTTTTAATAGATAATGTACAGACCAGATTGCCAAACTGCGTATAAGAGTGGAACAATTATTTGGAGTAGAATTCATCATTTTGTCGGTCACAAAATGGCATTTGACAGTGTTGTGAGAGGGACGTTGTAGAAATTTGTTAGGTTCTAGTCTAGGGGATACCAACCAAGCTGGTCAACCTGATCAGGAACTCATAGGAAGGAATGTCATGCAGTGTCATCCATAGTAGGCAGCTGACCCGTAGCTTCCAAGCGACAACAAGAGTCGGGCAGGGGATGTCCACTGTCTCCGTGTTTTTTCCTCCTGGCCATAGATTGGAATATGAATACACATAACTCAAATAAGGAAAGGAATCCAGTGGACTCTTCAGAAACAGCTAGAAGACTTTGCAGATGGCCCAATGCTCCTGTCACATCCCACAAGCAGATGCAGGAGAAGACCACGGACCTAGCAACCCCATACGCAAGTAGGCATGAACAACCACAAGAGGAAGACCAAGGCTCCCAAGATCAACCAAACCATTGCCCATCCAGTCACACTTGATCAAAGTGCACTTGAAGTGACCTTCACCTATCTGGGCAGTGTCAGCGACAGGCAGGGTTGCACCGACGCAGGTTTCATGGCCAGAATCGGCAAAGCAATAGCAGCTCGAGAACATCTGAAGCTCCAAAGATCTTTCAACACACAGTCTGTTCAACTCTAATGTGAAATCCATCCTACTGTATGGAACATAGACTGGAAGGACAACGGAGATCACCACCAGGAAAGTGCAGACCTTTATCAACTGATGCCTGAGAAGAATCCTGCTGAACCACTGGTCAGATACAATCAATAATTCCGAGATCAAGGAAAGAAGACACTGCGGCGGCCTACTTCCGACATCACCGTGCATGCGCTGTCGTGGAACCCCCAGGAAAAGAGAAGGCAACGGCCAAGAAACACCCGACGATATGATCTCAAGGCTGACACCAGGAATATGAGACTGGCACAGGACAGAGAAGTGTGGTGGACTGCTGTTTGTGGCCTATGCTCTAGGCGGGGCGACCGGCATAAGTATATAAGATTATGGTTTATTGCGCATAAGTACTGGGCTAGAGTAATGCTTGTAAAAGATATCATGGCATGTTGAGCTAATTTATCTACTTGTGTTGAATTTTTTTTTATATATCATACAATAGTATAAATTTATTGAAATTATTTTTGGTCTGTATGACAGCCATTTTAAAGATGGCGGCCATTTTGGAGGAGACTGAATCACTGGAAATGTTTAGTATGATCCAGAACACAAGCACGTCCCATTACACAACTAAAAAAAATTAATATTTTTTTATATATGCCTATATATCATAATAAAAATTCATTGATTTTAGGGATTTTTTTGTCCATATCGTGGCTATTTTGAAAATGGCAGCCATTCTGGGAGACTATATTCTGAAAATGTAAAATATGCAGGTTGGAACACATGTATGGTCTACTACAAAACTAATCATAAAGACATTGGCCATGGTATATCATAATATGATATGAATTGACTGACATTAGGGATTGCTGGTATATAGCGACCATTTTGGGAAATGGCGACTATTTTTAGATTTTTACCAATTGAAAATGGTGGTTTGTTGTATAGAACACAAGAATAACATATTACCAACAAATAATGAAGGAATCAGGGTATTATATTGCCACAATCAGTTAGTAATGGCGTTTCTCTAATTTTGGCGGCCATTTTTGAAAACAAATCGTTGGCCCCATACCCAGAAATGTCCAGCATATCAAACTCTACAGTTGTGCCAATTTTCATGCTTTCTCTCAAATTTGCACAATTTTTCACCAATCTGCTTGACTATACAGGTTTATGTGGGTTTCTTCATCTCTGAATGTGATCAATATAACCACGGACGACTGTCTCAGCCAGACACGTCTTTACTCGTTTACGCGGAGCTCGTCACTGCGATGCTTACACCGTTGTTCGAGCAGGAGGTGCCAGAATCGCTGAAGCGTCACAGGTGTTACGTAACCGCTGGAAGGGACACATAATCGCCGGCCGCCAGCTGCGTGGCCCTCTAACGCTCTTGTCCCGCAACGATACCCCCTATAAATTCTCCCTCCGTGGACAAAGCGTTAATTGATCATATAATATGGTTGGGGTTGGAGGAACCGATTGGAGAAATCGGTTAGAACAGTGTTATTTCTAGTTGTCTCAATTAAACGATAAAAAAGTTGGTACAAATCGGGTCACAACCAAGTCAAAACGAGGTCAAAACAGATGGCCAAAAAGACAACAGTTATCGTGAGCGAACATGCAGAATAAATTATAGGCTATAACCCTTTTATTGAGTTATTTAGTTCTTACACGAATTCTTTGTTTTCATTTCACAGTAAACCTAAAACAATCAATTGACTACCCGCCGACGGGGAGAGCCAGGGTGTCTATAATACTGCTCTCGACAATGGTGTCTATGTTACTAGTTGCCCTCGTATGTCTCATGATCATGATGGTAAGTTTGCTTCTTTCATTCGCGCCTAAAAGTCCCACTCATAATGGTGTCTATGTTACTAGTTGCCCTCCTAGGTCTCTCGATGGTAAGTCTGCTTCTTTCCTTTGTGCTTGAAGTTCCACTCATAATGGTGTCTATGTTACTAGTCGTCCTCGTAGGTATCATCATGGTAAGTTTGCTTCTTTCCTTTGCGCTTAAAGTCTTACTCATAATGGTGTCTATGTTACTAGTCGTCCTCGTAGGTATCATTACGGTAAGTCTGCTTCTTTCCTTTGCGCTTGAAGTTCCACTCATAATGGTGTCCATGTTACTAGTCGTCCTCGTAGGTCTCATGATGGTAATTTTGCTCCTTTCTTTCTCGTCTAAAGTCCCATTCATCATTTGGTAATGCCAGGGTGGCTATAATACTGCCCTCGATAATAGTGTCCATGTTACTAGTCGCCCTCGTAGATCTCATGATGGTAAGTTTGCTCCCTTCCTTCTCCCTTAAAGTCCCATTCATCGTTTGACAATGCTTTACAGTGTCACATTGCGGTTTGTTTCAGCATTATATATCGTTTGGAATGCCTGTCAATAATGTTCTCCCGAATAATATAGTAAGTTGTCTTTGGTAATAGGCGAGCAGTTTTATCGTATCATTTTTTACTCCTTGCCAGAGGCAAAAGGTATCTATGCAGTCACGCATGTCTTTCTGTGTGTGTGTGTGTGTCTGTTTGTCTGTATGTCTGTCTGTGTGTGACGCCGGCTTGTAATCACGATAACTCAAAGAGGGTAGCTTGGAACAGTCTCATACTTAGTGAGTAGGTTACCCATAGTGAGTAGATGAACCCTAATTATTTCGGTACTGATCTCATGAATGAGTGAATGAGTGAATTTGTTTAAATGTCGATATCTCCGCAACCGTATGCCCGATTTTGATCAAACTTGGTTTGGTGGTATTGGTACAAGGTGCAATATGCGTGGTTAAACCACATCTCATGTCATTATTATTCATGGTTGGCAGGGCCAAACCTAATTTTACCAAAGTTAGCTCGTGATCAGACAAATTCAATGAGGGTAACTTGGAT
>JAODUJ010181823.1:0-10743 GCA_027564615.1 Psolus chitonoides
GGAGACCATGTACAGAAAGTTCGCTTGCAGCAGACCAAACGGCTCATGTTCGCCTCCGCGCTAAATCTAATTACTAATGCCGTCTGCAATTTACCACAAGCTTCAACGAATTTGATTATCTATTATCGCCACCAGGGACAGGCATTTTACCTTCCTAAAAGCATCCTTATTTTGAATTGGATCCTCGACATTCGAACTCTTAACTTGATTTTCAATCCTTTAATTTACTGGTGGCAAATTCTGTTCCGCGAAATCTCGTTTTCTTGTCGTTTGCGCTGAAAGTTAACCGAGACTGAGACTGAGGCAAACTATTATCAACATCGCTAGCCGCAACATATCTCAATACAACATTGACAAAGCCTAATCATGGAAATGATAATCAAGTGAATATCTTACACTTCTACGGGGTTTCTATGGTAACGGGAAAGTACAACTCTCTAGAAACATGATGAATCGCAATGATTTCACCTACCTATAAACTTCATTACTAAAGTGAATGTTCTACATACGAGTTTATAATTGTAGTTTATTGGTCGCGAGTTCTGTTCCGATAGCGTCTCACCGGTATCGATATTTGTATGATAATGAGGAATATTTTACATTTCTAAAACATCCCCTGAACCGATGACTTACCATTGGAGTGTTAAAGGTGTACTACTATTTTACGTATATTTACAAAGCATCACGTGGGCTATTGTATTAAAAGCATATATATGACGCAAATATAGGTGTGTCATATGAAGTACCGAACCGAAGCTAGTATCCCTTTGTAGCTTGGTGGACTGGAGCAGGCGGAGCAGGGGCGGATCCAGGAATAACAATTTGTCGATTTTTCAGGGGAGGGGGGGGGCACTAAATTGCCGTATTGTGATGCACGACTTGGGTGAGGGGTATAAGGGGAATCTTGATGATGCCTACACGCAAAATGGTGCCATCTTTTCAGTGAATTAACCCCTGCGGTTTGCTTCAAAATATTGTTTTCTCTGATAAAAGTGGGAGTGGCATTGTATGAAAGTGTTCAGTATTCGTGAACACTGTAGGTAAAAATAGGCCCCTGCCCTCATACGGTACCTGAATATCCGCAAAAGCAGATGTTGTGGTTTTTGGTTAAGCTTTTCTAAGACTTAGTTCTTGTTCAGTGTAGCAACCAGCTTCTTTTCAGAACTCAGCACACTCAAGTTAAGTTCATCGCCAAACTGAATTTCATTGAATTCGGTACATTTTCGGCGAAAATAAAACCTGAAAATGTTAGAACAATTTGCAGTAATATTGTGACAAAATGTGAGTAATAACACTTGTGTAATATTTGGAATGAAATTTGCCAATAGCCTGGGCCGACTTTGTATATATCAGCTAAAATGCTGCATCACTTTTTGACGACCAGGGTGAATGTGAACCGGCTAAATTTCAGAAATATGGCCGCAAGAAAGAAAGTGTGGCAACCTTACACTAGCAACAGTAAACGGAGACTCGATGAGACACGTTCGATACAGCAGCCGGCCGGAAATTGACTAGGAAAATGCCCAACATGTGTTTGGAACATGGAACGTGACCTGGAAAACCCCATTACGAAAATTGGAAATAAAAACTATCCCGCAAACACTGAACGACCGTAAATATGTAGCGGTAGCTAGTAGTAGTAGTAGTACGGTAGTAGTAGTTGTAGTAGTAGTGGTAGTAGTAGTAGTACTACCACTACTACTACAACTACTACTACCGTACTACTACTACTAGTAGTAGACTAGTAGTAGTAGTAGTATCATAGTGCAATTATGAGGAACAATCGATGACCCTATCACGCTATTATTTAGTTCAGTAGAAATGGGGCCAATTGGGAGCACATTTTTACCAATCAAAAATAGCTAAATTTACTCAAAAATAAGATTTGGGGACAAAATATTAGGAAACAAACATAAATGTAGTTGACAGGCCAGTCATAATGAAGAGCACGTTGGCCTCTTTCATTTGATATTAAATTTGTCATCATAGCACTTATAGGTATTGAAATATAAGCAATTTTCCACGTTTTTATTTTGTCCACTTTGTCGCGAATTGCCCATTACCATGTTTAGCATTATCATTGTCGTCGTTTCACGAACAGGGTCTAATTTGTCCTTCCCCTACCCTCTTCCTCCACGCTCCACGATGTGGGTGTTGCAGCTTGTTTATCAGTACAGGCATGAACTGTGACGTCATAATCGAGCCCACTCCTGTCCATACTCTATTTCCTCTTCATACGCCCATACAAATGACGAAATGTTTTCTTTAACGCCACCCTCTCCCCACCCATTCAAGTGCCCCACACACATGTGGAATGTACCATAGTCCATACTTCCACCCTCTACCCACCCCTTCAAGTGCCCCAGAGCCATGGGAAATGTACTGTAGCCATACCCTACGTCAACACCAAACACTCATACTGCTTCTATGGTTCACGTGAGTCGAACAAAACTCCAACCCCTCCAAGCAATTCAATTTGTTGCAAATTCTCACTTTGTCACATCAATTTATGTGATGAGCGTATATACATTACTGCAATGCCCGCTTCACAAGTTCGATGCAAAATGGCGTCAAATTCGTTGTTTTCGTAATTCTCTCTATATAGGTAGCGCACCACCATTAATTCCCCCCATTGACTTACACATTAAATCGATCCCTTATCGACCCTGCTGAGCCCAGCAGAAGTTTTCGCCAGGCATATGCCACCCATCATTTCGAAGCTAACAAGTTTTCCCATCGTGGCCTTTACCAAATAATATATCATGACCATTGACTTTCTGAGCTTAGAGAGGCTTGAGTTAGCAGTGTCCGTTTTCTGCATTCGTCTGCTGTCGGAAATCTGAACTGGCCCATTTTTAGGAGTAAAATTTCAAAATTTTCAAAATCGTGTTCGATTATTCACACCATTTGTACTCTCTAATATGCTCTTTCACTTGGAGGCAAAATTTGAACTAAGTTTGTTTTGAGCACTAGTTCTGGATGGTGGTGCGCTTCATGAAGGGACGTAGCTAGGACCTGGTTGGGCGTGTAGCATCTGAAATTCCAACTGGACAGGTTTTAAAGCACGAGATTTCCGACTGCCTCACTAAATGATGACACTATGATTGTGCCCCCCCCCCCCGCCACCAACGGGATTTTTGTATAGAGTTATGCAGAACTTCAGAGATATTTTAACATCGACCGATATTAAATTAGGCCCACACAAGACACGCCATTATTTTTACCCTCTACACAAATTCCCCCTTTCTCTAGTCTCTTCTCCGGCCCATTGCCGGTGATCAATGAGCGCATTTTTCTTAAATGGGTGGGCACCACAAGGTGGAGTAAAGTGTCTTGCTCAAGGAAACTACACAGCAACCGAGGTGTGACTCAAACTCCCACCGTTTGATCGAGAGACGCAAGTACGACCGATAGGCTTCCACGCTTACCAAAAGTACCGAGGGTTACCCATAATCAGCCATTGGTAGTAGGCCGTGGGCCACACATCAAAATTCGTTCGTTTCGTTCCGAAAATGGCTACACTAAATAAAAAATATCATAGTTTGATTGAAAAGTATGTGAAATATAAAAATATCAACCTCCCCATGTTCAAAGGTATGCTCATTATTTAGTTATTTGACAAAATGGCCGCCATTTTCCCATACATAGCTGTACTAAAGTAATCCGGATAAAAATTATGATCACAGTGTCAAAACTCAATAAATCGGTTAATAGTTGTTATTAATCGATAGGTATATGCATGTTTAGAAAATGTGCCAAATTTCAGTGGAAAATTCAAAATATTGAGCCCGAAATTACGGAAAAACGAGTGGAGGGCGCTGTCTATCAATTTCCCAACTTCCTTTTATCACATATAACACATTACAAATAACAAAGTGGTATTGCAAAATGATAAAACAAAAAAAATAGCAAACTTGTGTGATGCATAACTTCTGATCCATAGGAACTATAACAACAAATAAAGTGTCAAATGATTTCTCTTTTAGGATTCTAGGGGGTGATGTGACACAAGTATATAAATTTTACATACATTGTTTTTAAAAAGAGTTTTTTGTACAAAGCTCATTGTAATGGAAATTTTCTGCCATTTTGTGTTAATAAAAGAAGAGTATGGGTCTAAACGCAGGCAGTGCCAACCTCATGGATGATCATGGATGAACACCGGCGATAGTTCGGCTTTCTCTTTTCGAACAGTGTTCAGAGCGTAACGAGGTATTCGTGCAACTATTACAGTCCCATCCTGTCTCCGGAAACGCCATTTAAAGTCCCCATCCGACGGACGTGAGTGAAATTCTCAGCTTTTAGCAACTTTCCTAATACTGAGAGAGGGGGTAGCAACCTGAACCTGTCCGTCACCATTGCAAGGCAGCCGTGCCGAACCCAACCAATGAACCTATTTTCCCCGAATTGATTGCTTTCCACTACAACGATCTCATCAACTGCAGTACAGCTCTTGGACTAAATCAGAAACTACGCCGAACCATCAACAACTGCAGAACAGCTTTATGACGAGCAAACATGTAAGGCACGAGCGGCATTCGAACACGGACCTATTTAGTGCAAGCGGAATACTCAAACCACGTCACCACGCTACGCCATACAAATATCGCATAGACCCCTTGACATCATTTTCTCTTTCGGATAACTAAACAGATGTTTCAGATGTGTGTTATATTTCAAATAATATCACGTGGCGGTGATGATATGACTGTTACATCATTTGAAATTTGTTAGAACTATTTTCAACTTAAAGCAAGTATCTGTAATTAGGAGCCAGTATTGGGAACACTTTTCTGACAAAACGGAGGTACTACATGGTCGGATGGTTCTATAGTTATTTATGAAAAAGTGCCTTCACGAACGTTACTCCGCATACATTGCCAAAATTCATAGAAACGGGCAAAGAAGTGCAAAACTTGACGGCGACAGTTTTTGTTAGACTATAGGTCAGGCCCATAGCCTAACGTTATTTATGTTACTAATGAAAACTGCCGCGAATTTAATGATTTGGGCCAATTATTTTGAAAAGCTTGCAATTTTGTGTGATATTATAACACCATCTGTGCATTTTATAATACCATAGCTGTGTGAAAATGAGCACAGATACTTGCTTTAAGCAAGGGAATGCTTGTGGAGGAGGTCATTGGTTGAGCTGTGCCTAACCATCGTTCGATTTCTGGCAGTCAAAAGCTTATATTTTTGATGTGACAGTATCAAAAACCTGTCGAAAATACCTTTCCGACGTTGAAAAGTGTCGAAAACCGTCAAAACGGTGTCAAACACTATTGAAGATGTTGGAACTAGTAGTTATACTTTGTCACTATGTCATATTTTGGTACATGTAATGTCTGTATTTGTACCATCGAGCCCTTGGTCGGAATATAATACCATTCAGCTTATTGCGATGAACGGATTAAGCTTATTCCTGGCCTAGTGGCCTCATTCAAAAGGTGACGAATATCAGCGGAATTATTGAAAACTAATTTTTGTTCAAGTGCAGAAATCAACAAAATAGTATAATTTCCCTGCTTATGTTGAGAATGGGATTTTGACCTACTGAAACTAAATAGTATGAAATCGAATCTTATATTTAATAAACTCCCAGCGAGATGCTGGATCAAGGTGAGTGGTGATATCAATCAAAGGTCGTTAGTAGCATTTTCAAATTTCAAATTATAGCATTTTAATACATTTTCAAAACCCCCTTCCTCTCAGCTCATCAGAGAGTAAAATTGAAAGTGCCTGTATAACCAAAGAAAGGTCTGACTGAATAGAGGACTGAAAACCAACATTATTAGTAACCTTAGTAACTAAGGAACAGGAAATAAGATAACAATCCAGTCTGCAGGAAATATCCGCTTGATTTGAATGCCACGTAAAGGCTTTTGTTAACGGATTGCGTTCCCTCCGAATATCAATAAGATTATGGTCAGCCATACCAAGTAAACATTCATCCATGGCTTTAAAATTTGTCCTAAGCTGGCCACACTGCTTATCAATGATAAGATGAATAGGAGAGGAATGTAAAGCTTGGTCTACTAAGAATAGGCGCGAGCTCCGGAGCACAATTCTTCAAGACGATCGGGGGAATACCATCGAGGCCTGAATCTTTCTCGATGTCCAGTCTGAGCAATGTTCGACGAACCGCTCGTGTAGTGAAAAGAATGACTGTGATGGTTTCAGAAAGACTACAGAAAGAGGGGGAGAATGGGTAGAGTCATCGATGGTGGAATTAGAAGAAAACAACTTGACAAATATATTGGCTTTCGTACTAGCATCACTGGCCAGCGTACCATAAGATATCATGAGAGGGGGAATTTTGAAATACAACAATTCTGGAATACGGATTTGGCCAGTGACCAAAATGAACGCCCACCAGCAGGACAGGACGTCAGTTCGTTGGCCATACACAAAATAAAAGAGTTCTTGGCCTCATCGATCACAGCGGAACAACTGCTACGGGCGTTGACATAGGCTTGTCGGGTGACAGCCGAGGGATATGACATCCAGGCTTGGAGAAACGATTTTTCTCTTGAATAGCTGCACAGTGGCACATTGATGGTTAAACCATGAAGGGGAATTACCCTCAAAGACCATACAACACTCATCAACATCATCACTAATGCAAGCAGTATGTAAACAGAGTTTGTATTAGCTACCTTGGCAAAACATCAGTTTCTGTTGGGTTTTTGCATCGAGCATGCCCGTCTCATCTGCATGCTTCTCTTCTGTCTCAAGATAAAAAACGTTCCACTGTTCCACAAGTGCATAGAGAAAATAGCAGATTTATTGTGTGCCTATGGTTGACAAAACTGTCCTTTGTATTTTAGGTGGCCTCTCTGGTCTCTTCAATATGTTTCCTACCTATCAGTGTTTTTGCCGAACTACTTCAATACGTGAATAGTTATTCGAGAAAATGCTGGAGATGTGTGGCATGATAAATTATTCAGAATGCCCTAAAGCTGGAGAGCACAGAGACCCTCGACCTGAAATCAAGAAGGGTGAGGAAGCTCTGTACAGAACAATGGCTGCAATACAGAATTTTGCAAACCCCTTCACAATCCCAGATAGGAACCACTCAAAATGTCTAGCAACTGGTGGACCTGCACAGCTAAAAGTGGATATGTTATCATGGTAGAAGTTGTGGGTAAAGCAGCCAGAGAAGAATTCATCAAAGAACGCTTCAAGAACCAGTCATCAGAGACCAGTATCGTTGACCCCAACAAAACACTGAAATTACTTACCAATAAATTGTTTAAGTTAGGCTGATATCCACAAAGTGGAAGATGAGGTATAATGATGTGCAGCAATGCAGTACATCACACCTTCGTCGTATTTAGCATAAAATCTTTGAATGAGAATTCGGTTTCACCTTTTATTGCAGCTGACCCGGCACCATGAACAGGGCAACCTGATTTTCCTGTTACTGATCAAATTGCACATGATGAACAAGCCCATCGACTTCAGTGAACTGATGCGTTATTCGCTCCTACCAATACCTCATTGTCGTGGTATCAATGATTGAGTTTTCGCAAAACCCAACGAAGCATTGATGCTACATTTGAATCTTAAGGACTACACCGATAGAGTTCCTTACCCAAATGATGCCATATTGTTCAATACAGCAATGCCTTGTTCCATGCTCTCAATGACCTTCCACCAACCTCAGTTTGGCAGTATTTGTCTGAATATGTTGAATCAGATGGTCTCGAAGAACTTCATATGTCTACTAACTCTTATGACGAGGACCCCATCAAAACTCAAGAAAAGATGATGTGATCTGTGTGTCAAAAACGTATAGTAGACGCTCCTGTCACACGAAAACCGCAGGATATGAACGTCAGTATGCAAAATGAGGAAAACAAGGCGCAGCTTTGAGACAGCATCAAGGATTGCGAAATGTTCATCGTCTATCCTCATCGTGAAAGGCAAGGCTCACCAGATCGATGTGTCCAATCGAGCGGCGATAGTCTTTTAGATACCTGAGCTATATTCAACGCAAGGAGAGACTGACACACGTGTGATTCTGTACCTCAACCATGTAGTTAATTCGTAACCCGGACGCTGACATTTTCGTCTTTCCCCTCTATCAGTATATTATGCACATACCATTAAGCTGACCATATATATATATGGACACTGGTGTAGACAATCATCGTCAGCTGGTTGATGTATCTGCCATTGCCATATCATTGGGAAAAGATTAATGTGAGGGTCTATGCTTTCAACAGTGAAGACTACGTACATGCAAGGGCAAGGTAGATCTCTACAAAAACTTTGGGTATGCTATCTGCTCGGGTCTGAGTGGAATATTCAGCCCAAGCTCTACCAGAGGTTGGAGACATTCACTTGCGTTGTGTATGGATATTCTCGCGAGACCAGTCTAAATGGAGGAGAGTACTGATGCTGAAGCAGTCCAAAATCTATGGTGGAATTTGCCAGGCTGACTTCTATGCTACTCATGTTGATTGTATCAATCACCGTTGCATCTACCGTTCCTCCGATTGTAACAACTGGATGTTCTTTACACGTATCTTATTACTGCCGTTGGAACGATATTTCCGCTTTTTACTAACTGTGAATTTGTTGTACCTTGGCGATTTCAATGTGCATAATGTCGAGTGGCTAATGGCTCTAACGGAGCTGGTTTCGAAGCAAAATCCTTCGCCATAATCAACAGTGTTACTCAGCTCATTACCACTCCTACTCGCATTCCTGACCGGTCCTCTGACTCTGCCAATACGTTGGATCTCTTTCTTACTACTATACTAAGCCCGGTATATATAACCCAGCTGCTGTGACTGCTTTAATTGGCTCTTTGGACCACAATCTCATTACTCTGACCCATCAGTCTAAGCCTCTCGGTCATGCTCCACAACAGAAGTGGAAACTGTGGAATTACTCTAAAGACGATTGTTTTGGTTTTCGAGGTTTTTTCAGACTTTCCTTGGGATGAGATTGCATTCTCTGCCTCCACTTTGGCTATTTCTGAAATCATATTGTTGGGTATGAACTCTTCCATTATTTTCTCTGTAAAATCAGGGAATCTATATCAATCTTTTTCCGACTTTTTTATCAGGCTAAATCTAATCTGATCTAAATTGGGGTTTTATGTCTTACACCATACTATATCATGAACACACGAGAATAGCTGTGGATAACAGCCGGATTTTCAAACATCACATGCTTATCCTCCGAAAGCTGTTCAATAAAAAGTCACTCCAATGCAATTCACAGACACTTTTTATACAAATGGGACTTTTGGCATATGCCTTCCCATTTGAGGACACTTTCAAACAGCCACTCGACTAACTGATGTTCAAGCATAATCTCTTGATATCCTGATCATCACGAGTATTTCATGAGCACATAACATGTCAATGCAGTTCATACCAGAATGGAACGCTCCGATAATGTGCATACGATTTTTGTACTGCTTAGGCCACTTCCATATCAATGGCAGTGCTTCCATACACTCACCCAGACTATATGTCGAAATTACATATTTCCGACCAACTTCAGTAGTTGCTTCTGCAGATCGTCCGAACAGTTCCGCGACAGCGCTGTACTCTGTTATAGGTTCAGTGATTGTGGTGTAATAGTCTATATGCTACTCCTTTCTCGCTGGAGCTTTCACGATAGCAGATACAGTCCTCCAAGAAAAGGGACGGTTGACCGTGGCTGCCAACATTTCCGGAAAGGAGCCAAACATAGTACCCTGGCATTGCAGATATCCACTGTTCTGCATTTTTGGGAGGGAGAGAGGAGGGGGGGGGGGGGGGGGGCGCTTCGGCGTGTCTATATTCATACCCTCTCGTTAGAGCGCCAATAGGTTGGCAATTATTACTAATGTTGAGTATCGTTGCCAAGTTTCTTTTCTTGTATCAAGATTCCATCGGCTGAGTTGACAACATTAAACACATGAACATTTTTTATTTTCTTGTTCAGTTGGACCCATTCACTATGAAAGAGGAAGTTTCTTCCGCATGTCATATTCTGTGGAGTCAATGAGGTCGATATTTCATCACTAGCTTTATTCTACGCAGTCACAAGCTCAAGAGCAAAATCATGGAACCCGCAGTTGCCAAGTCGGGTGAGATACAGATGCCTTATGGTTGTGTAAGATAATATATGCTTCAGAACTTCCACGGATCCACCACTAACCATAAGTGAACAATCGGCAGATATCCTGAACAGTAGATAAAACCAAGCGATTTGTTTACTCGGACTTCACTACATTCAGGAATTTCCTAAGTTCAGGGAGAACTTTCGGGTTGATATTTAAGTCTTCGAATGCTGGGAGCAAGGGAGAGCTTGTACTAGCGAGCTTGTAGACCAGAGAAATTGCATCAGCCACTGTTAGTGTTATACTACTACTCTATACTGGTTAGAATGACATACATCCTCTGCCTCTTGGACTGATCTTGGTAAAGTCAATTGTTTATATTAATTTCAGAATTGTTTTAGAGACGATCCAATAACTTTTCAGCTCTGCAGTCTTTGTTCGGGAGTCCTCTTTCGTCCAGTACATTGATGAACAACCTCTCCCTGTTTCATGATTTGCTCATGTCTGAATTAGATAATTACTTTAAAAACATGGTTATGTGCTGCTATCTGGCGAGATTGGTTAGTGTTCTCACATTGTTTTGCCTTCCGCGCATTACAGACATGATTGTGATAATCTGCTTTGGACTTCTTTCGGCAATGTGGGTGAAATTGGGCTAGAATGGCAAACAGGTGAGT
>JAODUJ010181934.1:0-16331 GCA_027564615.1 Psolus chitonoides
AATAGTATGATCACTGGAGAACCAGAGTGTAACTGCTGACATGTGTGTTAATCACAGCAGATAGCATGTCATGGTAGAATTAGACTGGTCACTGTTAATGGTAAGCATGGTAAGACATAATATCATGACTGTGAATGATGTGACCAGGAAATAGTATGATCACTGGAGAACCAGAGTGTAACTGCTGACATGTGTGTTAATCACAGCAGATAGCATGTCATGGTAGGATTAGACTGGTCACTGTTAATGGTGTGCATGGTAAGACATACTATCATATTGCAACATTACGCGTGACTGCATGGAGAATATCTAAGAGTGTATTTTTCTCTCTTTTAAAGACTCCCATTTGTCTGAAAAGCAGCTTATACAGACATAGCCCTAATACAGTCTCATATTGGTTATGCTAGCTGTTTTTGGTAGAGTAGTCTCTCTAAAAAACTACAAACAACTACAAACAAACGAACAAATTGATCAGGTTTACTTTTGGTTTGGAAGCATGTAAAACTATATTCCCTCAGAATTACACACTCCCAAATTGGCTTCTGTTGCATATAGAGTTAGTCAGCCTACTTCTCTCCAGTAAGCTGTGGAATGCTCTTCCTGATGACCTTCCGAGCACCACTAGTCTTGAAGCATTTAAACGAGGAGTTAAAAAACATAACTTGGATTCATTGATAGCAGAAGAGTTGGATAATTTTATATATCCTATGAACCAGCTTTAGTATCTTGCCTGTTTAGGATTCATATGTTTTTCTATTTTTATGTTGTTTTGAGTTGTTCTATTTGTACAGGGACCACAGTGGAAATAAGTCTGCTGGACACACTTTTCTGTGTTATCTCTCCACCAAGTGTTTTGTACTTGTTTTTGCTGGTCCTGAAGGGAACAAGCCAATAGTCCTCTTTGTACGTCACTCACTCTGTCTGTCACACCGTTTTAGGTCACTTGATGGACTCAGTGTTGCCACTCCTTATTGGTTAGTCAATATTGTGTGTAATGAGTGGTGGTGTTATGTGAATTAATCTAGAGTGATCACACTGGCAGTAATATCAGTCTATTCAATAGAAAAGATCACTGGCTGATTGCAGATGATTATAGAGAGGGCTGGGTCATTATCAGATTATCGAGGTGAACAGTATAAAGTTACTGATGGAATACACAAGAGGACTAAATTAGGATCGACAAAACACCAGAATGGACATGATTGGGGCAGAGGTGTGGAGTGGAGGGGATGCAGGGGAATGGGGAAGGATGTTAATGTTGATTGTGATATTTTGTTAATTGTGATATTGAGTCTGAAATTCAGTGTTAACATTATTATACTTCGAAAATCCTTGTACTGATTAATTTTCTTCAAAAACCCACGGTCATGGCTATTCGAGATGGACGATGATATCACTATCACATGTTATTCTCCATCCACTACAGATGTACCTCAACTCCAGGACTAAAGCCCAGGCCATGTTCGGCATATGTTCAGAACTGTGCTGAATAGAAATCTACTCAGGATTGAACACAACTTTGGAGGAACAACTGCTCCACAGTCTCTACAACCCCCCAGATCAACTTTATCTGGGATCAGCTCATATTAGTTATGCTCATTCTTGCTTTATGCATTTTAGTGTGAAAAAATTAAACTAAATCAAAATAGCATACCATCAGGAATGTTGATAGTGAGTTTAGGCTCAGGGCTGGAGACTTCGATGACCATCGGACCGAGATTATCCAAGTTGAGGAGGAAGGAGACACCGTCTAGTAACTCCATGACAAGCTGATTGACTTGGAATACACCATTCTCTTTAGACTGTAGGGTATAGGCAAAATTAATGAATAATTGACTGTCTGTTGTGATCTAATGATAACTGCACCATAAGCATGCATGGGCGAATTGGATCGTCGTAAGGAGGACAAGCTGCTGCACCTTAGCAAGTCATCCCTCTGTTCCCATACTCCATGAATATTCAGCAGATACACAATGTCAATATGGCTGGTGGTGGAGCAGGGCACAGTGGGAACCTCATGAGTCCCATGACCTGAGGTGGTAAGAGGTAAACTGCCATGCCTAAAAACATGAGGCAGACCCAAACTCATGCACACGAGTCTCATGGCATGAGGTGGTAAGAGGTAAACTGCCATGCCTAAAAACAGGAGGCAGACCCAAACTCATGCACAATCTTTGGATTGTAAGGTAGGGGGTACATAATCAATGATACATTATGTAATGATACATTACAAGCTTCTATACTATAGGATGCTTTTGAAGTGACCTGGGTCAAAGGTCACATTTGGAGTGAAATATTTATGTAGACAAAACGTTGAAGATTTTGTTTTTATTTTGACTTCATACTACCCCCCCCCACAACAATTCACATTCGAGGGAATTTTATTCTCTATCAGATAAGTCAAATATCAGGTCTGCATGAGGGTTGCTAACTCAGTTTAGGAATATTTCAGTCAGACATGGCCACAATTGACTGTGAAGGATGGAAGAATGCCTATGAGAAATAAAAGTGATCAATACCTTGAAAATAAACTCCAGACAGTTGTGGCCAGGTTTCAGCTCAATGTTGGTCAGTTCTGCTGATTCCACATACTCTTCTCTTTTCAATGCCCCTTTGGACTTTCCCCAGGAAGTAGAACTATCCTGCCGTTGAAGGATTGCAGAGAGGTTACGACACTTCACCCAGGCAACATGCTTCTTCGTACTCTCTTCGACCTTCACCTCGGCATGGACATCAGGAATTATATCCTTCTGGTTCGGAGAGCTCAGGTCTTTTACAACAAAAAAGTCAGAAGATTCCAGAGAGATCTGCCGTCCTAACATTGTCCCAGGGAAGCTCTTGATCGACCCCCTGGAAACTGGACTGCCTGGGTCGTTAGGAACTTCCTCCTGGAAGCGAAGGCTCAGGGTTCTCAAAGTGATCAGTGAGGGGAGTCGACTGAAGATCCCCACTTCAACTTTGACCTCCATGTTTCGGGAGACAGTCATGGGGTTGTCAAAGATTGCAATGCCTGACAGAGCAAAACAAGACTGGAAGGGAATGATGACCTCATTTTCATTAAGATCTACAGAAAAAATGATAAGAATTTTGTTAATTTGAAGCTGGTATCAGTTGGTTCTGGGGATGTAGTGGCCTATCTTGCAACTCTCGATCTAAGCGTGTGAGCTCGAGTCCCACCTGGGGTGCTACAGTGTTTCCTGGAGCAAGACACTTTACACTGCCTGGTCCAGTCCACCTGGCTGAAATGGGTACTAGCTTTGGTTATGGGTTATCCAGCGATGAACTGACATTTAGAGGTGGTAACCTGGGATCAGTTGGTTCTGGGGATGTAGTGGTCTATCTTGTGACTCTCGATCTGAGGGGTGTGAGCTCGAGTCCCACCTGGGGTGTTACAGTGTTTCCTGGAGCTAGACACTTTACACTGCCTGTTCCAGTCCACCCAGCTGAAATGGGTACTAGCTTCGGTTATGGGTTATCCAGCGATGAAGTGACATTTAGAGGTGGTAACCTGGTACAGTGGATCGAGTGAGAGGCCCGGGTTCAAATCTTACTCGTGCTTTGATACTTGTCTCTCACAGCTGTTCCACAGTGGTGATAGACAAGTTGCTACCACTTCTCAACATTTAGGAAAGTGGCTAAAGGCTAAGAGTGTCATGTCTGTCGGATGGGGATGTTTAAATGGCGGTCCCGGGAGCAGGATGGGTTTGTGATGAGAAGAGAAGACTTCGCCGGTGTTCATCCATGATCACATATCTTCAGGGTTCCTCGATGAGCCATAATTGGCTTCCTGAACCCGTCCACTTCTCTTCAACGAAACCAGATGTAAGCACTGCCCTATGATGGTGTGGGAGCAGAACCCCCCTCCAAAGGGAACTAGAAGAATTGGTTGCTTTCAGGAGATGCCCCTCTCCCCACATGTCAAGCACTGGATATTGGACTATTATAGGTCACATAACTTATCCTCCCATGTTTGACAATACAATATAATCAAATACTTGCCTTCTTCGAAATTTGCAGAAATTTTCTTAGCCGTCTCCAGCATTTCCTCAAAGTATAGTATTTTCTTTTCCTTTTCTAGAATGGAATCTCCCATCAGGAAGGAACAAGTATGGATATACGTAATAACAGTACGTCAAGGAACAAATGAACACTATACAGATACTGATATGTATAATATACTGGAACATGATAGTGTACATAAAGACTACATTATAAGCCAGATACAGTTCAGCTTGCATGTCCAGCATTACAAATTAATACCAGAGAACCGATGGTTCAGAAGCTCATACCAGATTATTTTGCACCAGTATTTAAAAAAAAACAGATGACATTTGACCCAAAATCTATGAGCATCCCAAAGCACTACCAAACTATCATTATGACAAACCCTCAACACTGTTGCATAGAATCTGTAGGGGAAGAAGTACTTTGAGTGTTTTCATAAAATGACCCACAATGACCCACTAATGATCTTTGATACCAACTCCCTGCACACCCCAAGAAAAGACTATTATGACAAACCTTCAACACTGTACCATAGAATCTGTAGAAGAATCATTTTAGCCATTTTCATAAAATAACCCCAAATGACCCAAAGATGGCCGATGACCTCGAATCTCTAAACACCCCGAATGAAGCACTATCCAAGTGTAATTATGACAAACCCTCAACATTCTACCAAAGAAACTGTGGGAGAAGAAGCATTTTGGGCATTTTCATCAAATGAACCCAAATGACCAATTGATGACTGTTGACCTCAAATTCCTGAACACCCCGAAGGAAGCACTATCCAAGTATAATTATGACAAACTTTCAACAATGTACCATTAAATCTGTTGAAGAAGAAGCATTTTCAGTGTCTTCATAAAATGACCCAAAATGACCACTAGATGACTGTTGACCTCCAATTCCTGGACATCCAGAAGAAAGTACTCACCTATAATTATGACAAACCCCAACATTGTACCATAAAAACTGTAGTAGAAGACACATTTTAGCCATTTCCATAAAATGACCCTCATTGACCACTAGATGACTGTTGACCCCAAATCTCTGACAACCAATGATGACCCATCGCCCATCCATCACTGTGTCCAACCTTCATCAAAATCTGTTAAAGCGTGTATGCATGGCACAACTTTGACCCTCAATGACCACTATATGACCACTAGAAGACCTTAGCCCCCCAGATGACCATTTACCCTAAATTCCTGAACACCCCAAATGAAGCACCACCCAAGTTGAATTATGACCAAACCACAACATTGTACCATAAAAACTGTAGTAGAAGACACATTTTAGCTACAAGACCTTAGCCCCCAGATGACCATTTACCCCAAATGAAGCACTACCCAAGTATAATTATGACCAACCCCCAACATTGTACCATAAAAACCGTAGTAGAAGAAACATTTTGGCCATTTTCATGAAATGACTGACCTTAAATGACCCCTATATCACCATTGACCTCAAATCTCCGAACACCCCCCGAATGAAGCACTATCCAAGTATAATTATGACAGACTGTCAACATTCTACCATCAAAACTGTAGGGGAAGAAGCATTTTGGCCGTTTTTATAAAATGATTCCAAAATGACCACTAGATGACAGTTGACCCCAAATCTCTGACAACCAATGATGACCCATCACCCATCCATCACTATGTCCAACTTCCATCAAAATATGTTAAAGTGTGTATGGATAGCACAACTTTGACCCTCAATGACCACTAGAAGACCTTAGCCCCAGATGACCATTTACCACAAATTCCTGAACACCCCAAATGAAGCACCACCCAAGTTTAATTATGACCAACCCCCAACATTTTACCAGAAACTGTAGTAGAAACATTTTAGCCGTTTTCATGAAATGACTCTAAATGACTCCTAGATGACCGTTGACCTCAACTTCCTGAACACCCTGGAGGAAGCACTACCAAGGTATACTTATGACAAATCCTCAACACCGTACCATTAAATTTGTAGGAGGAGATGCAGTTTGAGTGTATTCATAAAATGACCAGAAAATTACCACTAGATAACGGCTGACCCCAAATCTCTGACCACCACTGATGGATGACACATCACCCAATGATCATTCTGTCCAAGTTTCATCAAAATCCGTCAAAGCATGTGCGCTACAGGATCAATTGAACAATTGTGAACAGAAGATATATATATATATATATATATATATATACATAGAGTGACGGTGGCGGATCACAATAGCTCAACCAGCATAGCTGGTATGACCTAAAAAAAAACGAAATTGCAGTACATAAACATAGTTGAAAAGATGGAAATGATGTCACCATGTTGCATCTCAGCTCCCTTCAAAGAGCAAAAATTTGCTATAAGAATCCCCTCCCCCAGAACGGCCATCAAGAAATATGCAGCCCTCCGAGGGGCCCGTATTTATATTATATACCCGGGCCAGGATCGGCTTTCGGCGGCGCTGAATGATCCCATAATAATATTCGAGACTCCTGTCGTGATTGATGTACCTTAATATTAGACCTATATACATACACACATTCCACTGAGTGGTCACGAAACCGTGCATACATGTGCTTTCAAGCGGTGCGAAAATATTCGACCTACCTGACATTTGTTCAATTGATTAGTTTGTGCATACACAGACCGTCGCCACCCGTCGCATCATCACAGCAACATCACACTTCACATGAATATAAGAACTGCAATTACTATTACTCTTTAGTCATACCTCCGGGGCTCAGCCCACACACGGGACGAAATGTGACGAACCGGCACCACGTATATTGTACACCACACACCTTTTGTAGTACTTTTGTAGGTTTCGGCACGAATTTTGATATAAAAAAACAGGATCTTTACCCTTTAGCACACGGCGCCAATTACACAGGGGGACTTGGTGGGACAGTGGCTGAAATGCAGCTTAAGCCCATCCCTAGTGTTCATGACATTCAGGCAGCGTCACGCCTCCGCGTCTCTGCATCTTCCGCTAGAAATTCGCGATCGCAACTCGCAGTGACGAGCACCACGGTGTCAGGGGAAGAGAGGTGCGAATCACACCAGAATGTGCTGAAGGGTTAATAATTTTGCAATCAATGAATGCATGTATTTAGTAGTGAACCGGTAAGCAACACTATCGTAGCCAGGGTGGGGCGAGGGGCGGTGGCATCGCTCCCCCTTGCTCCTTAGAGAGGTTTTGTCGGTTTATCGGTACGTTTTTCAGTACATTTTCCGAATGTCTGGTTGTCAAGACAGCGGAGGGAGGGGGTGGTCTCCCCTCTCGATTTTTTGAAACCCCAAGATTAAGACAGGGTGCCAACCCCAAAATTCGGTCAAGTCCACCGGTATTTTTAGTTGCAAATAGTATATTTAACAACAGATTGCAAAGTTTTGGACCTCGAAAGTTTGCCCGAATCTGTTGTTTTCGGGAGTGGCACATCAAAAAATGTCTTTTGTTCCCCGGAATTGTCTAGGGGGCGAGTTATCTTTCTTGGCCACGGGCCTGACCATACACTAGCTTTAATAATGTAGCCTATACTTGCTTCGTTTTGTTAATGTGGTCTACTATACATTTGTATATAAACTTGAATAAATAACAATGAACAAATGAGGAATTTTATTAAAGCTGGAATCAGAGTTTACTTCGAACTTTCTTTGGTTCGCGCACACATAAGTAAATATCACAACATTAACCCTTTACCTGCCACCCTGAAATCCGGATGCTCCATAAATTTCCCAAAGGCTCAGAAGTTATCAGAAGCTGTTTCATTAGATAGAGAAGGGCAAAATATGGCACTCCTATTTTTTTCCTCTTTTTGCACGGTGATTATGGGGCAAAAGGAAAAGCTAGGCCGCAGCCAAACTGGAACCTATCTTCCCAAGACTAAAATGTCACTTAAACTTTACGTTTGGAGGCCTAAAAATGGTTCCAGGATATTCTCTAAACATCCTAGAACTCGTTATCGATCTTAAATTACTATTATCTAGGTTATAAATAA
This sequence comes from Psolus chitonoides, assembly GCA_027564615.1. Lineage (NCBI taxonomy): Eukaryota > Metazoa > Echinodermata > Holothuroidea > Dendrochirotida > Psolidae > Psolus > Psolus chitonoides. The sequence goes on from JAODUJ010181934.1 coordinate 7,992, forward strand.
TTGTTCGAATTCAATTTACCTGGTACGTCTACGTCCGAAAGCTCCTACTGAATTTGTGTGTAATTCAAAATAGCGCCGATCCGATCATGGGCATTTCGCAATAATTGTTCATAACTTCCTCTATGATGGCACTACACCCCTACAAAAAATACCAGGAAGCGAGGAATGTTCTTGGGCTTATTTTGGGCCACAAATAAGAGGCCTGGAGTATTGTCTTTGGATATTATGATTGACCAAACACCCCCTCAAAAATGGTGTCAAAATGGCGAAAAATCGGGATTTTTCCGACTTATTTTTCTAATAACTTCCAAACCCGGAAAGGTATAGAGCTATAACGCTGGAAATCAAAAGCAGGGTACGTTGGGCAATATGTGTACAAGCTACAGAGCGATTATCTGTTAAAATGACGGCTTGAGATTTTTTTGAAAAATGAGGTCACTGAAGCGTGAAATTCAAGGTCAAGTCAAGTTTACCACATTTTCGAAAAATATTTTGGAAATATAATCACCATAGACCCACATCAAACTATTTTTAAGTTTTCGTCCTGTGTCTTATTTTTTAAATGAGCCTATTTTGAGCTTAGGAGGATGTTGGGTGATGGTTTAAAAATGTTTGGAAATGATGGGACCCATGTCGCCAAATTTGCGACCGTGGCAGGCAAAGAGTTAAAATACATTGACAAATAAGATAGATTGTTTACAAAACAATATCCATGCAGAACGGGAGATCGAAATAAAAACATAAAGTGAGTGTAGCCTACCAGTTCTGTAAAATAGTCGACTGAAAACAAGTATTCAACTCTTTTGTTAATTACTCTTGAGCTGTAGTTGATATTAGGTTAACAAATAGGTTGTGCTATACTTGTCGATGGCGAAGAAGCGATTGATGTCAATGATTCTTGATTTCCTGAATGTAATTTTTTATCAATTCAAACTTTGATTCCAGCAACAAATGAAATCATGGCGTCCTCCAAAATCTTACCCTACATTGTCCAATACCCGTTTTTACTTGCATACATGCATGCATGCACACATACATACTTACGTAGTATAGTGTACATAATTTATTCAAGAAAAAATTATCTCGCCCATATGAAAATTTCACACCCCAGTAGGCGTAATTTTGTTTCGGTCAAATTGTCATAAATAACACTCAATTGAGATAACCGGTGCTGAAGAATTCTGGCAGATTATGGCGAAATATATTTGCATATTGTTATTGGTATTTATTCTTATTCTATGAATTAATAAATGGTCTGGGTTAACCAACGGCAAGCACGGTCGTAGCCTATCTATAAGATACATATAGTTCATTAGACTTACCATCTGTTTGTCGTTTCTTGCTGGACAGAAAAATCTTCGAAAGAAATATTCCCATAATTATCAGTGTTGGTCGAAAATTGTTGAATACTCTTTCCTCGGTAAAACGAGTGTGGGCCTGCCCACTATGGGCGGCCATCGACGCAAAAAAGAAATAACAACTAAATTTTAGATATGAAAAAATTTACAAACACTTCGCAAATGAATAATCTTCCCTCGGTAAGAAGAGTGTGGGCCTGCCTACCAACGTGAATTCCAATAACTGACAGAATTAAAATTTAAAACACAGATATGATGAGCATATTATTGATTCCTATAGTGTATTCATTTGTCACGAAAGACTCAACTACCGGTATGTCCCGCTACAAAAACCACACACCAATTATTATATGTCTACATAGTTCACAGACGTCGCAAAACGTCGCAGCCTAATTATAGCCACCAACCACCAACAATTATCAGCTTCCCCGAACCCATGGGAACCTACCATGAACCTACCATAGCGTCCTCTTCTGGGTTAGGTAAACTTTCGTCAGGTGGTAAATCGTCCGTTGGCGATCTTACATATCGTTAAGGTAGAGATACGGGAGGTAAAGAGAGGGGCGATGTAGATCTAAATAACACAAACGAAGACACTCACACCATCTGGACGATTTTCAAGACCTGCACTGAAAAACAAACACAAAAATCCGGACCCCCGTACTTATTACAAAAACACACAGGGCCTAGCCAGGAGACAGACTAACAAAACAACAAGAAAAACCAAACCAAACAACAGAGCCCAAAGACTACAACAACCCTAAACTAAACAAAGAACAGCATAATGTCACTATAACATAATGTGGTACCCCGCCCGCATGCAAACTACAGAGCACACCAACGCCTTAGGAAGGCGGTACTGGACAGGCGAGCGAAATCAGCCTCCATACGGAGTTTAATGTCAGTGTTGATAGACCTCAGCACCACCTCCGGGGGCGTACTTTCCCACGGAATACCAATCCACACGGACCATACCTATTAATCCAAACATAGCGCCGCACGGTGGCAGCGACAAGTAGCAACAACTTCTGCACTCCAGGAGTCGAGGCCGGGGGACACGGTCCATAAGGCACATATCTCTCACTAATCAACCAGCCCGTGTCCCCAGAGACCCGCAGAGCAAGTGCAAAAAACCACTGCCACAAGGACCCAACAAAATCACACCGCCAGAACAAATGGCCTATATCCTCCCTGCTATCACAACCCCTGCGAGGGACCTCCCGTCACCACCCTGCCACCTTCGCAAACGTTCAAAATTAGTAACGAGAGCTTCCCGAGCTATCCGCCACGACGAATCCCTGAGACAAGCATCTAACAGACCACAGTGTATAGACGGCCAAACCTCTGATGACAAGGGGGGTTGTATGTGTGTGCGTGTGCGACTGTGCATGTGCCCGTGCGTGTGTGGGTGTGTGTTTGCTTTGCTATTTCAACGAGGACTTGAACCTGACGACACATCCGACGATCGAGGACTTCCTGGTGATCCGAGGACCTCAACACAGGTCCTCGGGAGAAAATACGTGCTATAGCTTTATTCGACATATACTGTACTCCTGGCAAAATTCGGGATAGTCCTCGATCGGGTGATAACTCATAATTTTGTGTTATTTTTCAAACACATTTTCGCTGGAAACCTTAACACACTTCTCTCAATTTAATCGGGCGCCCTCTATTTTCATGTCATAACGGCGATCCGAGGGCCTGTGTTGAAGAAAATAACACATTCCGATGTTACCATTAAAATACTGTAGTAAAATACGCTAAGAGAATTTGAAGGTTTAGGTCTTTCATAAGCCTATACGTAATATGCAAACTATGGGTCCTTGGAAGGGGATGTCGTGTTGAGGTCATCGGGCCGTGTGCAAGACACGCACGTGTGCGTGTGTCTGTGCCAACTTTTGGTAGGCTACAAACTTTTTTGTGTGTCCATATCTCTTCCAGGCAAGGCCCGATTACAACCAAACTTGGGTCATAGATGTAACATTGGCATGGATGGTGAGGTCAAAGGTCACATACCAACTTCAAATGTCATCTTATATCAATTTTTAAAATAACCTGACAAATATGACCTAATATATTGAAATGAGTTGGAAGTCGCAAGATATCAAAAGTGTGAAAAGCGAAGAAACTCCAGAATCAATTTTATAAAACGTGTTTTGAATACTTTTTGATGTCGATGTTCACCAGTATTTCACAATTTTCTTGGCTGGTCCCGACCGACTGACCGATACACCGTCTTCTACTCTTCTTTATGCCTATATGCTGTCTACGAACATGCTAATTTAATTACCAGTAATATCTAGAGTCCTGGTTTTTAATCAGGGGACCACGGAGCCATCCAATCTGGCCCCCGAAAAACGGGAACTGAAAAAACTAAATTGTCATATATAAAATGGCAGCCGATCCAATGGCTGTCTTCAATACGTATCGGGTGAAAATGGATGAACATGTTCCGATAAAGTGAGAGAATAAGTATGGAGAGTGCCATTTCCGGCAATTTGGGGGTGCAAATTTACAATGTTTTCTCACCTGAACCCCAACCATGCTGGGCTCAGGTGATGTTGATTCTCTTTAGACCGTAGGAGATAAACTCTGACAATAATGATGGTCCTCCAAATAAAATAAGAATAAGAACCGATGGTCTATAACGTGGGTTGTCAAGTGGCGGCCGGCGGGTCATTTGCAGCCCGCGACGCGTATTACAATGGCCCTCGGAAGATTCGAGGAGCCCAAATTAAAACATATATATGTTGAAAATTATGTAGGTCAGATTATGAATGAAAACAATTCATTTGAAATACTTATAACATTCCTTGTGTCTTTATTAAAGCAAAATTGCACATGGCTACTGGCAGGGCCCGGGAAGTGTCATTTTCGGCGATTTAGGAGGTATCTTTAGCTAAACATTCGGTGGTATACTCCGCGCTAACCGGTGGTGGCGCTCCGCTTAGATAGTAGCATCACAAATTTGGCTACTATAGAAAAACTCAAGTATAAGTGGCCCTCGGTCCAGATCGCTTGAGAAATCCTGTTCTATACCAATAACTAGCAAAATGTGTTGATATGCGGACGCTGTGTCCTCGCGATATCCCGATCCTAAAAATCGCGCGCGGTTCGTTATTATTTGCAGATTTTCGGTTTTGTCGTCCCACTTTGGGAACCCTGGCGCCGCCACTGGACTGATTAGGCGTCATTTCCATTTTCATAATAGGGAAATTGTTGTTACTACTTAACAAACAAATGGTGAGACCACATCTTGAATACGCTGTCCAAGTATGGAATCCTTACTTCTCAAAGATAAACAGTTGCTGGAAAATGTCAAGAGGAAGGCTACGAAGTTGGTTGGTTCTTTGAGGGACATGGCATATGTAGGAAGATTGATAATCCTTGGTCTTACTCTTGAACTGAGGCGCCTTCGTGGTGACTTAATTCAGGTCTTCAAAATAGTGCAAAGTTTTGATGGTTTGTCTATTAATATTAGTTTCTTTGAATTTTCTAGCGTTACAACGAACTTCGTGGACATCGCTCCAAGCTCCTGAGCAAACGTTGTGGACTGGATGGCAGAAACTCATTATTTTTGCAGAGAGTGTTAACAGAATGTAATAGCCTTCCCGAAACTGTTGTTATGTCGACAAGACGTAAAATTGTGAATGCGTTTAAGAATTCTCTTGATAAGTATTGTGGTCAGGTGTTTTAGTGGTTTTTAGCGGGTTGTTTTTTATTCTTTCAATTAGGTTGTTGCGGTTGCAGTGTCTCAAATTGAGGACTACCGTCCTTCCTGACCCTTTTTCTACTAAAGTAAGACATGAAGAAACAGTGAATGCTACTGCGCGCGAAACGTGCGCTAAAAGTTTGGTTAAAAACAACACTTTCGGCACAAATACCGGTACCGCGGCATGATATGAGAGCCTTTTTATATTCTGGATATGCAGATCTTCCTTTAGACGTAAGCTATATAATTATAGGGTTTACATAAACCCAAATTTTTTGACAATGCTACTTTAGGTAGTATTCAAAAAAATAGTTTCACTAGTAAGCAGAAGTGGCGAAACTGAGTATTTTCCATATACAAGCGCTATGGCTCACGGACTGAGAAACGTTGGATTCAAAGAACACAAAGCGCCCAATTTGTTTTGGATGTTTTCAAAATGACCAACATGTCTCTTGCTTTACCGACTGACCTTCGTGTCAGGGTGGTGTCCCTCCCCAAAGCTGAGCCCCCGATTACCTGGCAATATTCGCACGACGGAGTGGTAGGCAGACAGAAATATTGCTCCTAGTGGATTTCAGTGAAGCTTTTTATAAAGTTACTCATCACAGACTCTCAACTGAACTTGGCTTCTATGGCATTGGAGGGAAAACCCTTAGGTAGATAGAAAGCTTCCTAATAGGGCGCAAGCAAATTGTCGTGGTAAATGGTGCACACTCAAAGTGGTCCACAGTCACCTCGGGCGTTCCGCAGGGATCTGTTTTGGGGCCAACTCTCTTTTTGGTCTGATTGTTTCGGGTATAGATTCGACTCTCCGGTTGTTTGCCGACGATAGTATTTTTGTATAGAGAAATTAAAAGTAGTGATGATCAGTTTAAACCAGTAGCCTACAAAAGGATATTCAGAGAGTCTTCAATTGGGCCGATCTGTGGCAAATGAGTTTCAATGCTTCCAAATGTGAATTTCTCCAAGTAACCCGTAAAACTAAGCCTTTGAAACACACATATATGATTGACGGTCAATGCATAGTGCAGACGTCTAAGCACAAATATTTGGGAATTACAAATAATAAACGCCTCCACTGAAAGAACATGTTCAAAATATCACTTCCAGCGCTCGTGGCACCTTAGGTGTTCTCAGGAGAAATCTCTCATCTGGCTCCAAGGATGTCAAGGAGCGTACTTATAAAGTCTTGGTGCGTCGCAAGTTAGAGTTTGCGGCAGCAGCATGGAATCCATATGCCAGTGGTCAAATAAATTCTCTAGAGTCTATTCAGCGCAAAGCAGCTCGTTTTGTCACAAATAACTTTAACAGAACAATAACAGTGTTACTGAGATGCTTCAAAATCTCCAGTGGGATTTTCTTTCCACACGTCGACTCCTCCAACAGTGTTCTATGTTTTATAAATTTAGGCATGGGTTAGTGAATATTTCTTTTCCGAGCTGTGTTATAAGTTCAAATAGGTCGAGTAGAACTGTAAACACATTCGGGTATCAACTCATTCAGGCAAGGGTAAATTCTTATAAATACTCCTTCTTTGTGCGTGTTATTCCTGTTTGGAATAGTTTGCCTATGGCCTTGGTGACTGTTCCATCTGTTCATCAGTTCCAGCCTTTGGCATTACCAGTGCTGAGGGGAATGTAGTCTGCTCTTTAAATGATTCCTTTGTTTCACTTGCACCTATTGTTTTTGTTGGGCACATTGTTTCGCACGTCGGCACAGCACAAAACTCCTTGGACAAGCGGGGATTTTTTTTAGTATTCTGGAGATTCAAGATCCAGGGTCCTTGAACTCATCATGAGAAAGCTACACACCCAATTTGAACTTCATCGGACCAGGCATGGTCGACTTAGCGTGTTTACAAGGTTTTCAGAGTTTTACCTGAATAATTGAAATGTTGCTCTACCAATTCAAACACCTGGCAATCGAGGTAAAGTGCCTTGAGTAAGGACACAAATCAATAGTCGGTCGACCTAGAACGGCTGTCTTGCCTACGGACACAGAGCAATAGTCGGCCTACGAAGGTCGTCTCAGGACACAAAGCTATAATTGACCTAGAATAGTTGTCTTACCTCAGGACACATAACAATAGTCGACCTAGAACGGTTGTCTTGCATAAGGACACAAAGCAATAATTGGCAAAGAAAGGTTGTCTTGTCTAAGAACACAAATGCCCTTCTGATATTGGCAAATGTTGTTCAATGCTGACGATTGTATGGTTATGCATATTGGATATAAAAATCGGAAGCTTCCCACAGTTTGGCTGGACAAAGTCTTCAGAAAGTAAAAATTGAGGAAGATCTTGGGGTTTACTTCGATTTTTCTTTGAAATCTTCCAGGCAATGTGCTGAAGATGCCGTGAGGGGAATTAAATACTGGGATTGATTAAGCGTCATTTTAATTTTCTTAATAAGAATATTGTTGTTAGACTTTACAAGCAATTGGTGAGATCACATCTTGAATGCGCTGTCTAAGTATAAAATCCTTATTTCTCAAAAGATAGACATATGCTGGAAAATGTCCAGAGGAGGACTACACAATCCGATAGTTTCTTTGAACGTTCGAATGTTACACCAAATCGTGGATATCGTCTTACGCTTCCGAGCAAACGTTGCAGACAAAATGTCAGAAAATAATATCTTTTACAGAGAGTCTTTTCTAGAGAGAGTCAAGGTTCAATTCCTGTACTATGATGAATACACATACTAAGTATGAGCTCAAATGGAGTTTGCTCTGCCAAGTATGAGACTGATCCCAGTTACCTCTCGCTGAGTTTGCCTTATTATCAGCAAATTTCGGTAAAATGAGGTTTGGCCCCGCCCTTCATAAATAGTAATATCATATTATCCACACATATACTGCACCTTCTACCAATACCACCAAACCAAGTTTAATCGACTCGGACATACGGTTGCGAATATAACAACATTTAATGAAATTCACTCTAATCCCCGCCCACTAATTAACATTCATGAGATCCGCACTACAATAAATAGGGTTCATCTACTCACTATGGGTAACCTAACCACCAAGTATGGGACTGATCCAAGTTACCACCATTGAGGTTACCTGAATACGAGCTAATTTTGGTAAAATTAGGTTGGGCCCCGCCCATCATGAATATTGATGAGATGAGATATCATATCACTCACACATATACTATACCTACGACCAATACCACCAAACTAAGTTTCATACATATACTGCACCTTCTACCAATACCACCAAACCAAGTTTAATCGACTCGGACATACGGTTGCGAATATAACAACA